>JAVTVY010023291.1:0-99497 GCA_036873755.1 Hanleya hanleyi
ATAGCGCATGCACATCCTCGAATCACAATGAACTTGGGTAGCAAGTGTCAAACTCATCCAGTGAAAGCTGACAGCTTCAGCATACTTTCCATGCACAGGTGTACATGTATGTACATTATCATTGGCAGATTACTAAGACAAAACCCTCAAAATTTGAACAAAAATGAATATTTCATCTCCTAAAGAACACAGGAACATCGTCTAATCATATGAAATATGTGTATCAAGTTTCATAATCATCCCATGACAGCTGATAACTGCAGCAAACCTTCGAAGTACAGATGTACATACTCTACATGTACAGCCTCTACATGTACAATTCGGCTAAACAGAAAACTCATTTACCATAATTTGGATCACAATTAATATTTCATCTAAAAAATTATAACAGTTACATCCTCTAATCATATGAAATATGTGTATCAAGTTTCGTAATCATCCAATGACAGCTGACAACTGCAGCAACCTTTCTATGTACATGTACATGTATACATGTTTTAGCAATTTTGCTAAACAGAAAACTCTATTTGGACAAAAATCAATATTTCATCTCAAAAATGGCACAGGTACATCCTCTAATCATAAGAAACATGTGTACCAAGTATCATAATCATCCAATGACAGCTGACAACTGCAGCAAAGTACAACTTCTAAGTACAGATGTACATGTGCTGCACATGTACATCTGTCAGGGCCATATTCAAAGCCATTTTGATACCTGTTAAGGGGTACGGGCGCCCAAACGTTACAGCCAATTTTAATGATTTTTGCATACAAATGCGCCCAAATACATACAAATACGCCCAAAAAACGCAAGAAAGGGTGTCCTCAAATAAACTCTGTATATGGCCCTGTCTGTACTTAGAAAGTTTGCTGCAGTGCACTTCAGCTAAACGCAAAACTCCATCATAGGGATTTTAACATTGGAGCACCCCAGGGGCAGTACCCCCAGGTGGAATACCCACCCCCCATAATTTTTTTTTATATATTTTTTATAAAATTTTTAGATTTTTTTTTAATTTCTATTTGCTAAACCACAAACCTTATCATTTCCAGGCCGGGGACATAAAGATGACATGGGATACACCCTCCCAGGGAATAGGATGTTCCTAAGTCTTGAGGTAGCAGGTGGAGTGTGTACAAGTAGGCAGTCTCCACTATAATTATTAGAATTAGGTATAAGGATATGAGTATTGGTTTTGTAATAGTATGTTTTGATAACAGTTTGTGTATTCCATATTAACTCTTGAAGTTCACATTCATTCATTGGTGTTTGACAAGTTTCAACAACTGTTGGAAGACAAGAGCCACAGCCTGTTGTGGTTAAATTGTGCCTTCCTTGCCATTCCAGATATATATAATCTTTTTTATTTAGGTAAGTGTCCCTACTGCTAATTGAGCTGTCCTACTGTTAATTGAGATAAGTCAATGTCAAATGAACAGGATAACTGGCATGCCAGACATTGGAATATTACTTGAACAATTGTTAAAATAGTATAATTTGTGATTGTTAGGAATCTCTACCCGTGGAACTCGCTATATAAAACTCTAATAGGTATAAATATTGTACAGGATGAAAATAAGTCTCTTAACTTTTAGAATTCATCTTGCCATGCGACTATGCAGCGCCAAGGCAGCTAATAGATGTAAGATAGGTAACCCTTGTTCATGTACATGTAGATTGCTATTATACATTTAGTTTCCGTAATAACTAGAAGTGCTGTATAACTGTGTCTATATTGGAATTAATTAAAGTCAAAGTTAGTTAAAGCTAGGTTGTGTATATACATAACGTGGACTATGTGATAACCAGAGATCAGCCTGGTTATAAAATCTCTCTCACAATACAGTGATCGCAATTAAAAAAATCCAGTAGAGTGATTAACAGCTCTCTCGAATTTCACAAACAAGAGAGACTGTTGTGACATTTAAATATTTCCAATTTAACACTTAAAAACTGCTGCACCAAAGTTACTTTTGCTATTTTGCTACGGCATTGGCCTCGACATTGCTGATTCCTGTGGCTGATTGAGGGGATGGGTTAGGTGATCACAAGAACTGACATTCAGTGTTGCAAGTACTGGAGAAATTTCAAGGAAACTAGGGGGCTTTTGGTCATAGTAGAGGATGCCTACCATATTATGTGTCAATTTGGATATATTGTATTCCGAAATAGACTTAGAAATAGATATAGAATTTGGCAGGGAAATGCACTTATCCACCCGAAGAAGCCAGCCTGGAAAAAGGTAAAGTAAGATATATGCAATTTAACCACTTGTCGTTCTGTTTGAGATGAATTTAAAAAAAATTTATTATGAAACCTGAGTTTTGGGAGTGTGGTTGGCAACCGCGCCGCATTGAGTGTCCACCCATCTCCTTCTTCACGACCTCGTCCACCCCCCACCCCCTCGGCAAATAAACATACCGGGTAATTAACAAATTAGCAATGATTTAGTCAATGTGACCCGAGTGTGAAAATTCAGGTTACTTTTCATAAACATGACCAAATCTCTGCCAGGTTAAATCTGAACGATTAAGCTCAGATGTCTGCAAAATGAAATCAGGGAGTACCAAATCACTCCTGCACACCCTCCTGGCTGATACATCCCCCCCCCTCCCCCCCTATTTACTTCACGGATTCCCATGCACATAGCAAGTAACTGTGAATTGATGAGAAGACGATGTGACAAGTCATTCAATACATACTGAATAATATTTTTGAACGTGAAAGCTTGTACCCTGTAGCCAGATGTCATTTAACTCGGAAATGTGACTAACACATACCAGGGTTAGATGCAGAATTTTCGCCAAAGTCCTTGTTTGAAAATAGCTTTGTCGTTATTTGAAAAAACCCCTGTAATTTTGCAAAATGGCTAATATCACTCAAATGGTGTTGAACATGCCAAAACATTGTCACTTTGTGTTCTTTGAGTGTTTTACACAAATTACTGTGCCTTTTGCCCCTGATATTCACTTTAATCTATGAGTTTTCTAAAATAAAGTCATTTGATTTTGTGGAAAAACGGTCATTTGATTTTATAGTTGTGTCCTTTTTAAGGACGCTGTGAGACCCTGTATCTAACTCTGCATACGGTGCAAATTGACCAGGAGTAGCTATGATTATATTGAGGTCCAGCACGGTTGGGGTGGGGGGAGGGGGGTGGTAGCAGGGCTTCGTGTTTAGAATTAGTGCGCGAGCTAAAAATAGCTCCCGTCAAAACATTTAGGAGAGGGTATTTAAAAGTAAGGCGAGTGATTGCAACATAATACAATATAAAATGTGACAGTTTACGTGAGCTAAAAATCATTCTCGTGACATGAATTTACGCGAGTATTTGCGTGCAGGTGAGCTATCACTCGCGCTAAACAAGGGCCGATGGTAGTGGTCTCTGAGAGGACATGTGGAAAATAAAACATTTAAAGAAGAAGACGAGAAATTTCCTGAAGAACGCAGAAAAATAATCTGAAACTGATGAGGCCCAAACGTTCACAGAGACTCGGTAACAAGCATACTTTATGACGATATCCACCCCTCCCCCCCCCCCAAATAATAATAAAAGAACAACAACAACTTTAAACTATGTGATCAGAGAAACTCTAAAAATGTCCTTTTGATGGGAATGGGATTTTAACCCGATATACATACCTGGTTACACTTGGGATTATTTGTCCTTGGCCTGGTGTCACTGGTAGTCTTATGCAAATGTTGAACCCGCAGACCTGTTTTTCATTATTATGGTGTTGTTGTTGATTTCACTGGTTCATTGAATTCGCCCTGGAGCTCAACTCGCATCCAGTCTCATGCACTCATCCTTATTGATCTGGAAATCTTGAAGCTTCATATCTGACAGAATCAGACCTCATTTTTAGCATTGAACATCTCACTGTCATGACAACAAATACGTTTTTCGCTGTTTTACGAGTCCAAACTTCCCAGCTTGCCTGTGCTGTGTCGTCTGCTTACCTACAGCGCCCCCTATTGGCATTGGGAGTTGTCCCCCCGCTGATCTGTGTAATTGATGTCGAGTTGACTATAACATTGAATTGAATTGAATTGGTTGGAATGGGAGACGTCCCTCGTCCCAAATGGGTATTATCATATCAGTGACAATGGTGTTTCCACAGTGTCAGTGATGTATACTGTAAAAATACTGAAATATTACAGTACTGAAACAGTACTGAAATCGCACAGTACTGAAAAAGTACACAAACATTACAGTACTGTTTCAGTACTGAAACAGTACTGAAATCGTAAAGTACTGAAAAAGTACAGAAACATTACAGTACTGTTTCAGTACTGAAACAGTACTGTTATATTTCAGTACTGTTACAGTACTGTTATATATCAGTACTGTTTTGGTACTGTTATATTTCAGTACTGTTTCTGTACTGTTTCAGTACTGTAATGTTTCAGTACTGTTTCAGTACTGAATTGCTACTGTTATATAACAGTACTGTTTCAGTACTGTTATATTTCAGTACTGTTTCAGTACTTTGGTAGAAATGTACTGAAACAGTACTGACGCTATTTTTGCTGTGTACAAGCGTCTGGTCCATCATTCATAATTCAGACATCGTCCATTAAAGAATATCCGCGTTCATAATCCAAGGACCCATTCCATATAACAGTATTAGCACCACATTCAAAAGACAGTCATAGTATACATAAACAAAGGCTAGCTTCCTGCAAGAGAGAAGCGGTTAACAGTTTTCAATGAAGCCGGCAAGACATCATGATGTTCCAAAAATATCAAATCCGTATCGCTGATCAGTATTCTTAATCCATAATATTCGTTGTAAAGTCGTCATTCAGAGAATGATGTATCTCAGTCACGCTTTGTTTGTGACTGTTCATATGAGCACCATGAGGATCTTGAAGTACATGCGTTCATACGGCCCCTAGCCCCGGGTTAAGTGGAATCAGACACAAGTTACGAAACGAGACGCCATAGATCTTGCACGTCATGCTCGTATTTTGCTATCAGCATGCGATATGTATCGCCATATTTGAGAAACTTTGAGAGGAGGCGTTTGGTGGTATAGACCTGTTTTATAAGTTTCTGCAACAATGTTTTGTGACGTTGACTAAAATCGTCACATTTAAAACAGGATCTAGCAAATGCTAATACGCGAGATATGTATACCCCAATGCAGGTCCCACTGGAATATTACTGTCCAAAAATGGATAGTTTACGATGTCGAAATTGTAATCATCTCTTTTGTCATAAAGTCGACGAGAGAGACGGCCCGCTTCATTTTTATAGAGCTATCGGTTTAAATATGATGTGCCCGTAGGGCTATCCGTAGTTTCCTTCAAATCCAGTGAGGTGGATATTTATCCTTCACTGCGTAATTTATATCCACAACGAGAAGATCGTCTATATAGCATTTGGTGAATGAGACGGAACGGGCTTTGAATGGATCGGTTTTCGAAAGCGCCTGCATATAGTCATATTCATAAGAGAACAGATATAGGTCAGCTTTTGATATATTGTTACCAAATTTCACATAGATATTTTTAACGAGAAATTCAAGCAAGTCTATGAACAAAGAAACACCCATGAATGATATCTCTTGTATGTAGTAGAGCCAAAGAATGCTTCATGGCTTCCGACATTAATATATCTGCGATCAGTTTTCTTGGACACATACTATTAATGAACTTAGACGGTCAATAATGTCCTGATGGTGTCGGCGTCGGGCCTTACAGACTGGTATTTATGTTAAGGTGATCCCATGAACAGAAACTAAAATGGCGTGACTCAGAAACAGAAATTCCCGGGAATCAGTTTTGATACATTTGACGTCTTTGACGGGAATGCTGTCGATAACTTGTAACTTTGTGAGAAATCCGTTTTCAGCCCCTTTGATTACTTCTCAGAGTGACAATGTGTGTCACGACATTGTACCCTGGACCATGGTGGTTATCCAGCTCTCCGAGTGGATAGTAATGTATGAGTGAACCAAAAACAACATGTAGACCATCCGAAATTGGGATAGGATAGTTAATCCACAGTAATACCTCTCTCCAAGTTGGTATTAATTAACAACGTATCAGTACTCAGCACTAAATTATTTCTATATTGCAAAGGAAGTCCCGAGCGTATTTATAACAACTCCGCATGGGTTCATCTCCCTATATCGACTGAAATGATATTTTCGTCTATACTTCAGCGAAGTACTACATCAACGAAGTAGTTTGTAATAGGAATGTATACAAACATTGTTTAAGACGACTTCACCTTAGTATGCAAATATAGTCCAAGTCGGACTTATCGTTTGCTTATGTTATTTGCATACTTTGAAGCTAGAGCGAAAGCTAGCCAACTGACCATCTGTTTCTCTTAGTAAAATGAAGGACTTCATGTAACACGATGTTTGTTCTGTGCTTAATCAGGCAGAACGACTGTGGGCCTGTTGGTTTGAATTATATAACCTGGCACATAAATACCTATCACGTTTTACCTGGAGGTGCCTTTTTGTTTGAGAATTCAGACCGGACAAGACGGAGAGTCTTGTAAGACGTCTTGAGATATATATGTAGAGATTTCTACTGGAATGCACGAGTGTGCTGTATTAACGGAGATTGTTTGTGCACGAGTGTGACACAACATTTGGAGAAACATATGGTCTGATATTAGAAGTATGTGTTTATATATGCATATTGTGGAGATATACCGGTACTCTCGTTATAGCATAATAAGACTGCTGGGTATTAGATTAGAAACTGTATGTTTATAGGTATATGATGGAAGGACGTACTAGTTACATAGAAATAATGTGAAAGCCTGATTAGTGTCTATGTATATATATATTAGTTGTATGGAGTACGAACGGAACGTTAATACATCCATATGTGATGTGTTGTAAAGTTGTATTATTGGTAATGATTATATCTTCTAATTTCAGTGTCTACAGATAATTGGAAATGGACTGTTTCACACCTACATGAACTACAATGGATCTAAACAATTGATGAGGTTTTACCATGACGTTGGACCAATCAACTGGACTGAACACTACATGTTAACCATGTTACCAGGGCTGATCTGAACATCTTTAAATCGGCGGCAGCTGAGAGTTTGCTGAAACCGATTTGCTGGCGGTTTACCTGTTTACCGTGATTGGTTGATAATTGTGAACTCGGTGAACTCTATGAACTTGACTGAATTTAATATTGACTATATTGGACACTGCAACGCATTATTATTCCAATGTTGGTCCAAAGCGAAACTTTGAAATATGTAATTTATTGACCAGTACCCCGGGATTATTTTTCTATATTAAATCTTGTTTGTTTTGATTTGCAAACTATATTGTCGGCTTGGTCATTACAATGGATGCTTGTCCGGGAATTTACTTCATTTTGCATATTATAGCTAAGAAAGCTTTATATAGTTGAGCACTGTTATACTGTAACTGTACCATTGTGCGAGTAACACTGTAATAGTACTGTGAGAGTACAAATTATTTTGTGAAGTTATAAATAACACACTGTTTTGTTGTTGCAGGAGATCGGTCCATGTCAAAAAGGCCACACAACATTACATGATTACTGGTTTGTACAGGATCCACTTGGTGAGTTCATTCCGATGTCGTTTTCCCCTGTAGACTCCACGCAATTTATCACTGCCCTATAGTTTGTAAAAACTTAAATTAGTCCCAAGGGTCACTAGGGACGGGCTGGGTTTTTGTTTGTGGCGGGTGCTATGGACGGATTGGCATGGTACATATCTTATGACACTCTAGTGTGGAATTGTTCTTCGCATTTTCGCGTCGCTTTACTTGACGGACTGTGTTTCAGATTTCGCTATGATCGGCTTTAGTTGAGGTAAACACTATTTTCGGGTTGTATTCTTAGTAACTGTTTGCTTAGTGATGGAAAATACAGAACGATTAATCAGTCGTGGCAAATTGTTTGGTTTTCAGGGCCAGGATCTAATGGAATATGTGAAAAATAGAGAACCTCAAGACTTAGAGCGTTTAGAGAGACAAAATGAACGAGATTTCAAGCAGAAAGAACTAGAATTGCAGTATATAGAGAACCAAAAATTACTTGAAGTTGAAGCTTTGGATAAGCAATTAGAATTGCAACGATTAAAAATACATGAAACTGAATTGAAAAATGAAGCTTCGAATGTATCAGTTAAGGAAGGTGCCTCTTCCATCCCAAAAATCCCCAAGCTTCCCTATTTTGATGAAAATACGGATGATATGGATTCTTATTTGTTGCGGTTCGAAAGGTATGCTTCTGTTCACAAGTGCAGTTTATCTTAGCGCTCTTTTAAAAGGCAAGGCTTTAGATGTTTATACCAGACTGCCGGTTGCTGAGGGAAATGATTACACAGAATTGAAAAAAGCATTATTGTGTTGTTTCCAGCTTACCGAGGAGGGTTTTCGCCGGAAATTTCATTCAGAGAAAATGTCTAAGGGTGAGATGCCATCACAATTTTTGGCTAGGTTGTCAAATTATTTTGATAGATGGACTTCCGCGGCGGAAGTAGAAGATTCTTATGAGGGAATAAGAGACTTCCTTGTTTTGGAACAATTTTTGTTTCGATGCCCAAAAGAGTTATCCGTCTATTTAAGGGAAAAATCTGTACGTGAAATAGACGAAGCTATTCGTGAGGCCGATACATGTATGGGTGCCCACCACATGATCTATGATAGTAGTAAATCTCAAGACCCCAAGCGTAGCAAGCAAATGGATTTTCAAAAAGTGAAAAAAGAAATTCCGAGTCAAGCGGATAAGTTCAGAAAACCAGGTAACTTTGATCGCCCAAAACTAGACTGTTTTCTGTGCGATAAAGTAGGTCACAAGGCCGTTGATTGTAATCTTAAGGGAAAACTAGGTCAAACGTCTGCGGCTGTCCGGACATTTGGGGAAACTCCGTGTAGTTTTAAGTACAATCCAACTCGAACAACATTTTCAGCCACTTGCTTTCCACTAGACAATCTCCATACTTGTTCTAGGGGTAATCAGACCTCGCCTCGTATTCCATCAGTTGGGAGCGAATGTTTACTTCCGGAGGATGTTGATATCTTGCACAGTCTTCCCACTCAACTAGGTTTTGTTGGTGATAAGAGAGTCACTGCTTTGCGTGACACAGGTTGCACGGGATTTATCATTAAACGTGACTTAGTAAATGATAAACAGCTGACGGGTAATGTAAGACTATATATATCCGTTGATAAAACTGTTGGATCTGCACCGGAAGCAGAAGTTTATGTTGACACGCCTTATTTCACATAGTCCGGTGGCTTAGGGTTATTTTTCAAGATTACATTTACAGGCCGGATAAAAGCGCCATTTTTTTGCATGATGCTTTCTTTGGGTCTACTGATAAGTTTTAGCCTAGGAGCCCTCGTGAAATATCTACAGAACTCACGTGAAAGACCAAAATCCAAGATGGCCGCCAGAGATAATAAAATATCAATTTTCTCGAGTTCTTTGAGTCTTACGACGGTCAAATGGGTATCAAAATAGGGGTTATTGGGGTCATTAATTCCAAATCTTGACACTAGAATACCACAAGAACCTAACTATTAGCTATAGCTAATATTGTATGCATCCCACTAACGTTTATTGCCAAATATAATAGATCTACATATACTTTTCCAGCATATGACCACACAGCATGGAGATAGACTGGACTCGTTGCATTATTTGCCAGCAAGACACCTCTGAACCATTGAAATGCCCGTTGCAGAGTCCTGGAACAAGTCGTGACAAGACAGATGCCTACACATCATTTCTAAGAAATGTAGAGCAGTTCAGGGACATTGATGCACTTCCAACTAAACTCCATTTTGGAACTGATGAAAGTGCTGACAATTTTACAACCCATTGTGCATCTTGGCACAAATCCTGTCATTTGAAATTTAACAATTCTAAGCTGATGAAGGCAAAGAAGAAGAGAGAACACAACACAGAAGAATCTGAAGAGAAAAGGCCCAGCAAACGCCAGGCACTAGACATTCAAAAGTGTTTCCTCTGTGAAGAAGGAAATGAGAACGGTGAACTCCATCAAGTTTCAACATTTGATGCTGACACTAATCTGAGAGCCATGATAGTTGAGCTACAGGATACCCAGCTTATTGCGAGAATTGTTGGAGGGGATCTTATTGCAATGGAAGCAAAATATCATGTTAAATGCCTGGTCAACCTCAGAAATCGCTACCGCAGTCTCACCAGAAAGTCGAATCAGGAACCGGAAAACACAAATGAGAAAGTCAATGAATCTCGAGTGTTTGTGGAGCTGACGAGCTACATTGAAAAAGCCGTAGACTCTGGAACTCTCCTCTTCAAGTTGTCTGAACTTCACTCTCTCTATGTCAGTCGTCTTGGGGACCTAGGTATCAAGAAGGTAGTCAACAGGACCAGATTGAAGGATCATTTGTTGGATCGCTTCCCGGAGGCACAAGAACAGTATGATGGGAGAAACGTTGTTCTCATTTTCAAAGAAGGAATGAGGAATATGTTGAAGGAAGCCCTGAAGAAGCGGAACTTCTCGGAAGATGCGGTTAGCTTGGCTAAAGCTGCTATGATCATCAGGAAAGACATCTTCAGCCACAAAGGCTTCACATTCAGTGGCTGCTTCCCACCAGAATGTCAAGAAGACTCACTGCCCTCAAGCCTCAAGTCCCTCATCTCCCTGATCTTCAATGGTCCCAACTTGAAAAATCAAGACAGACACGAATCTCAAGCATGTCTCACCATTGGTCAGGCCATTCTCTATAACACAAAGAAGAGAACAGCAGATTCGGATGTGAAAACAAGGCATACACTGGATCGTGAGCCACCTCTTCCTATCTACATTGGCCTCAATATCCATGGACTCACCAGAAGCAAGAAACTTATCCAGCAATTATACCAGATGGGTATCAGCATCTCATATGACAGGGTTATGGAGCTTGAAGACTGGATCGCCACTGCTGTTAGTGAGCGCTTCGAAGAAGACGGGGTAGTATCCCCTGCTGTTCTCCGGAAAAGTTTGTTCACTGTTGGTGCCCTGGACAACTTAGACCACAATCCCAGCTCGACCACTTCGCAGACCTCCTTCCACGGGACCGGAATCAGCCTTTTCCAGTTTCCAACCAAGAACATGCCCGCTGAGAGCAGACCACCTGTTACAATACCGCCTTCTGGGAACAGAAAGCACCGTCTCCCCGACAGCTATGCCTCAGTTCCAGCTGTAGCACTGGCTACCAGTACCATTGCTGTTCCAAAGTGTAACACGAGGCCAATCCAGAGAAGCTTAGTCAAGGCCAGATCCGAGGAAAATAACTGGATCGAGCATGCACTGCCACTAATAAAGAAAGAGAAACTCAACAGCGAAGATGCCATCGTGTGGGCGGCTTATCATGCCTTACAGCAACCTCCCATAGAAGATCCACCAGCTCTGCATGCACTACTTCCTCTGTTTTATGAGAAGTCCGCTACCCCCACAATGATCAAGCATGGCATGGATGTTCAGAGACAAGCAATTGAGTACCTCAACCCAGGACAAATCCCTGTCACTACATTCGATCAACCTCTGTTTGCTCTGGCAAAGTTTGTGCAGTGGAAGTGGCCAGTCACTCATGGTGAGACTGTGCATGTAGTTATGCTGGGTGGCCTACACACAGAGATGGCCCTGTGGAGCACACTAGGAGATGTGTTGGACGGTTCTGGTTGGACTACAGCTCTCGCTGAAGCAGAAGTGGCTTCCTCTGGTACTGCGGAGTCTATGCTGAAGGCAGCTCACCTCACTCGCATCAGGCATGCCCACCAAGTTACTCTCTTTACTCTGTGCATCCTTCAACGAGAAGCATTCCTGGTCAGTGATGGCCCCAAAGACAAAGACGCAGAAGCAGCTTGGAAGACTGAAATGCAGGTTAAGAGTCCTACCTTCATGTACTGGGACCTTATCCTGAGATATGAAACACTCATTCTCATCTTCATCCGGGCCCACAGAGAAAAGAATTTTCCTTTGTATGTAGAAGTCTTGGAGGAATTGACACCACTGTTCTTTGCCTTGGATCATGTGAATTATTCAAGGTGGATGGCTGTCCACATCAGAGATATGAAGTCCCTGCCCAAAACAATCGAGGACGAGTTTGACAAACAATGTCACTGGGTCATTTCAAAGACTAGCAACACGTTCTCTGCAATTTCAGTTGATCAGGCTCATGAACAGGAGAACCGATATGTCAAAAGCTCAGGTGGTTGTATAGGACTGACAGAAAATCCAGTTGCTTTCCGACGCTGGATGCTTTCCGGACCAGTGCTGGCTAGACTGCAGAAGCAGTTCGAGGGAGAATATCTTCCTGATGATGACCCGGAAGACCCCCAGAACTTCCGAAACCATGAGCAAGGCCTCTCATCACAGAAGAAATTTCAGAAGCAGGTTGATAGCCTAACCAGCACCTTCAGGAAAATGCACAACCCTTTCTTGGACAATTTTCCTGATTTGGTTACACTTGACAGTCGCAACTGTGCTGATGAATCAGTGATAGCTGCACTGCGCATCCTCGAGGACACAGGCAAGAAACAGTACCAGGAATTCGTCAAGAATGTATTTGAAGATCGTACCCGGTCTATCCATGAGCCAATCAAGAGGAATTGTTTGGCTCTCTTCAAGAGACCTCAACCCAAGACACTATCAACGCACGGGAAGAAGATTAAAGTCCTTCAAAATAACGTGGCACTTTTTGGCCAGCTGTACATCTCAATGCAGAGCCGAGAAGGTGATTTGGAAGAATTCTTTTCCCATGAGATCCAGTCTTTCCCACCTTCCCTCTCAGATTTTGGCAAGCTTCATCTTTCAGGCACGAAGTCTGAACTGCTTAAATGTCTTGAACAGCCTGAGCAACCCGAGCCACCTAATACTTACGACTGTAAAATCGTGGATGGTGCTGTCATTGCCCACTGTTTGCCCACTACTGGCATCACTACTTTCAACGAGTATGCGGACAAAGTGTTCATACCCCACATGGAGAAGCAACTGCAGGATGCCATGAGGTTGGATGTTGTGTGGGACACATACGTTCCGGACAGTTTAAAGGAGTCTACCCGAGAAAAGAGAGGGAAAGGGGTGCGAAGAAAGGTGTCTGGCCAGACAAAAGTACCAGGCAATTGGATGGACTTCCTTCGGGACCCATCGAACAAGAAGGAACTGTTTGCCTTTCTGACTTTCAAGGTTTCAGAATTCATCTGGCCACAAGGCAAAGCTGTTTACATCACATCAGATGAATCTGTGGTATCCATAGGTTCCAACAGTCCCATGCCTAACTGCAATCATGAGGAAGCCGACACAAGGGTGGTGGTTCATGTATTACATGCACTTGAGGAAGGCAGGACGTCTGTCCAAGTACGTACCGTGGACACCGATGTTGTTATTATCCTTGCTGGTACATTCCAACAACTGGTAGCGACTCAACCTTTGGCTGCCATCTGGGTGGCATTTGGCATGGGCAAGAATTACAGATTTTACAGTATTAATGCCATTTGTGCCAGCCTTGGGGAAGCAAGATCTCAAGCGCTGCCAGTTTTCCATGCAATATCTGGGTGTGATACCACATCAGCCCCGAAAGGCAAGGGCAAGAAGTCATTCTGGCAGGCTTGGCAGGCATACGAAGAGATCACAGAGACATTCACGTATCTGGCTTCTCATCCATTTGAAGTCCTGAATGTAGATCATGATCATTTTCAGAAGATTGAGAGGCTGACTGTCATTCTGTATGACAGAACCAGTCCTTTGAGCTCTATCAACGAGGCAAGGAAGGAACTCTTCTGTCTGAAGAATCTATCCATGGACAGAATGCCACCAACACAGAATGCTCTACTTCAACACACACGTAGGGCAGTGTACCAAGCTGGAATCTGGACAACCAGCACACAGACACAACAAGTGATTCCTTCTCCAGGAGAATTCGGCTGGATTAAAGAATCAGGATCATGGGTTCCAGTTTGGATGACAATACCAGAGGTCTCAAGAGCATGCAGAGAGTTGATCAAATGCTCTTGCAAAGGAGACTGCTCCAAGTGCAAATGCGGCAAAGCAAATCTTGACTGCTCACCACTTTGCAATTGCAAATGTAATACAGACAGCCTACCCAAACGCTGAGAACAAAGAATATGTGACGTCACAGAGATAATGCGATCATCAGTAATTTACATGTTTTGATAGTAGTACCGATACTGATTGAAAATAAAACATGTGAATTTGATGTAGTACATACACATGTTGTACCAGAAAAACGAGGTGTAAGTGTATCAATAAATAGGTGATTTTTAGAATAAATATGATGGAAGTTGATAATATTTAGGTATTAGTACTATAACTATGTCCGAAAGCAGATTCTGTGACCACACACGCCTTTGGTTTCAAAACTATGCAGTGATCTCTTGGCTCTGATAACGCGAGATATGTAATATTTGTTTCATTTATGTCGGCCATCTTGGATTTTGGAAAATACGAAAAATCCAGGAGGGCTCCTAGGCTAAAATTGTAAAGTAGGCAGAAAGGGAGCTTCATGCCAAATTTGGTGCTTTTATCCGCTCTGTAAAGTTAAATTCGCTAAGCCACCTGACTACAGTGTATTTCATCTGAGTGCCGGTTCAACAGTTCAAGAAATTCAAACAATAATAATTTGAGCATTTTAGCGCAAGTAAGCATCCCGAGATGGCGGCATTGCTGGCTCTCGTGAAAAAAACGCATGTGCGTGAACCTGCCCTTCAGTCTCGCGCATGGCAAGAATATGTGGTTATAGGCTGTACTTCTGGGATTTCGATGTGGATTATTTAAACAACATAACATGTTCAAAAACTTATTTGGTCCCAGTATAAAATATAGTTATTTCTACAAAATGATCCACACCAAATTAGTGGACAACAATTAGTATGTATAGTAGTTGTGACAACAATTAAATATATTTCATCTGTCAATATGAATATTTTACAATTTTATACAAACTTTGGTGGGATTTACACAGAAATTGGTGAGTACTCGTTATTCATCAACAATAGTCTATTATATAGACTACACTGTGGTTACTCACAGCTTAATTTTGTCACGTGACATTTCTACTTTCAGGTCTGCCTTAAATGACAACCATAATATATTTCTGCCGTTATTTGGCAAAATGCTTCAACTATACATGCAGTGACAGATCAAATTGGTGGGATGCATTCTGTAAGTGTCTTTTCTTAAACTTAACCAAATTTAGAGAGATCATCTCAAGAGTTACAGTATTATTACAGACAAAAAATATGATCAATCAGTTTTGTTCCCACTTTGAATTTATGTACAACTATATGAAAAACAAATCACAACAATGATCGAGATTTCCTCACCTCCAACACAAGACAACAATCTAGTCACTACTGGAACACCAATGTTGAATCTAACAGGCTACCAGGTATCTAATATGCTATCAGTACCACAATATACCACACACGATCAACATTTCATCATCCACTATATAATATCTATTATTTGGCAAGACTTTAATAAACTTTTTATCAGGTCTATATATTTACAATACATGTATTTATAATTGTTTGTATAAATACTGTTTGATTTCTCTTTACAATTTTAATACAGCATTTATAATGCACCTTCCATTAGTTTGGTCCCATATATTTTTGTGTTATTTGTCAACGAAGAAAAAACAAGAAAGAGTTATTCTACTAAATTCAAAGGGGGAGAGTCTTTTTACAAATATATAACTAACTTATCTCTACATTTCAGGTAGGTTGAAAAAGTGACCATAGATTGAATGTCCTATTTGAATTACAAAAGATAATAACACAGACAAACTGTAACACTACTAGACACACAGACGAGTTTTTTCACTCGGTGCACATATTATATCGCAGGACGGACGATGTAGCACTGAAACATTTTAATGTCATTTATAAATATCAAAGGCACTTCATATAACTCTATGGGTCATCCCAAAATTTCACAATAACAACATTACATAACAGGCTAAGTAAAATGTCTATGGGTGATTTTTATATCATTTTTTTCTGGAACAGCCCTTAAATCAATAACATCATTAAGTATTACATGTACATACAATCATCAGTTTCTCTTGTCTTATACTAGATTGGTAATAGATTACTTTTGATTTTCCATCTGATTATTTACATTTAAAATGTATTTGGTCAAGCGTTTTCCCTTTATGCCATTCATTAGGCCCACAATATACTTTGAAAATGCAAGTCAAACACTGTATGAAAACTCTATGCAGAGTGTTCATACAGCTGAATCATTCATCACTTGACTAGAATAAATATTGTTTATGAAATTCAATTGCTGAGGCCCTTTGCCCACAGCTGTGATGGTGAATTCCACAGATGAGGCCATAATGAAGAAAAGTGAAGGACTGGAGGAAATGGCATGAAATGTGTCACACTTGAACTACAATGTCATAATCTGTGTCACTCTTGAACTACAGAGTCTCGTTTCATATTCCACTTTTGATCCTCAATCCTCTGCCATTCTATGACCTGCTCTTCAAACTGTTTGGTGAAGATGCTGGACACCCGTCCACAGTTCGTTGCTTTGGTCTGGTCCAAGTATCGTTTCATTTTCACCAGCAGGCCATACTGCAGTGGTTCGCCCAGGTAATGCTGTACAAATAAACATCACAGTTTAGTTACGTTTTGTTTACTATTTACCTAGTCCATGACTATACAACAGATTAACTGTGAAGTTTGAAGGTTAACTGCAAAGGATTTTTCAATTCGCTTTCAATTTCATTGCACAGTATCGGTGAGGGAAACTAACATGGGAAGTTAGATTAACTTTGGGTGAGTGAGTGAGTGAATAGCATTTAACGGCGCTTTCAACAATATTTCAGCTATATCACGACGAACCAACTACGGTAAGTTCCCTAAGTATTCGCGACCCTAAGTAATCGTGCACGGTGTCATTGTTTCGTGGTTTGCATGGGGCATTAAAAGTTTGTAAAAGTGCATAATTTTTATATTGAAAATTAATGGCCTTAAAAGTCCTTGAAAATTAGAATTTTTGAGTGAGTTTTTTTACACTATTAGTGAAGATATTACTATACTTCTGACTTGATTATTGGAAGAGATGTTTACGTAAGATAGCCGAGATCATAGGCGGTAATTTGATAGCAACTGAAGCGGAGGTCGGAATAGTGGGTTGAGATTAAAAGTTAAAAAAATAAAAAGATGGAATAAACTAATAGGTTTTCTGTCTACTTACTCTCTAAATTATACTGTCTGAAATGTGAATTAATTTTGCTGAACCCATGAGGTAATATTACATAAAAACACGGTTGTACATTTGGCTGTTTCGTCATCGTCATCTATCGATCTGTCTTTCGTCAGAAATATTCCAGAATACATTTACATCTGAAACAGATTGAACCATTTTTTTATTTTTCACGAGAGTCGTGATCTCACTGTTACGAAGGCATAATATATTGAGGTTGTGTTGGCTGAATATATTATGAAGCGGGAACCGTGTACAAGCGAAAGTTTGGCCCACGTGCCATGCTATCCAAGTATTGATCATGTGATGTTATTGCAACTCCGTATGGCGGGAAAATGTACAACCAACATGTGGCATGTTGAAACTTTCATTCTTCCATGTCTGCAGACCCCACCTAATTCTATGAAAGTGTTTTCATACATTTGTTAATAAAGGATCGAAGGGATACAGTGAATTGTTAGAAGGGGCAAGCAATTCATGTCTTTCGTTTAGCCGCTATTCATGGCGGGATGAGCTCGTTCCAGCTGGGAAGATTGTAAATCGTCTCAGACGAGTTGGCCCTGATATGGGTCTCAGTCGAGTTGGCCCTGATATGGGTCTTCAGATAGTGTCGGGCGCTTGCTTAATTTGCTGTTCGTTTCATTGACATAAACAGTTTGAAAAGCCCTTCCACAATATTTCCCTATGAAGAGCAATCAAGAAATTATTAGGTTTGATTCTCAATCTGAAAATGACGTAATCTGTGTTTCTTCATTAGATCGTTATATATTTTCACGTAAACATCATTGGCGTCACTGGGATAGTTGTGCCTGGTCTTCTCGGCCGTGAAAACATTCTGCAAGAGTTCAAGCATGTCCTGAAGAGAAAATAAAGAAAATATCAGAATGTCTAAGTGACATCCACTTTAATCAAACTTGGTACTTTCAAATGATCAAACTTCTTATAATATCTTGTTCGACAATATGATTTTGGTTTGAGGCCTACATATTTTTCATAAAAATGAAATTTATAGTTCATCAAAATGTGCTCCTATTTATACGAAGGATTTTCTATTGTAACAAAAATATGACTACATTTTGATGAACTATAAATTTCATTTTTATGCAGCTGACCATCATAATCTTTCCCAGGTTGATCAACACTTTGATCGGAAGCGCTGGCAGACGAAACCGGTTTTTTTTTGGCTTTTTTTTCATGACTACAGGTCGTGGTGTTTGTACGCAGATCAATGTATTCGTGTGTATAGGGTGGCTCTGCAAAGATTTCTCCTAACAAAACCAATGAATGCATAATTTAAATAGACCTAACCATGATTTGAAGGCAGATCAACTTGTTCGACTGCACCAAATGTTTTAAGATTTCGCGTTATCTTGGTTGTGACAAGAAGGGATGTTTCGGGAAGTTGGTCGGAACTGACACTAGATCGGAACTGGCGACGTGACTGTATTTAAACATTTGCACAACTCATTCATTTCCATAATAAAGAAAACCCGGATCATTAATTCGACTGAAGCAACAAATTTCTTGTTCCCTTCAAAATTTCGCTAGAAAGTAATGGGAGATTATTGCTTTGGACGACGAAAAGCCTTATTTTAATATATTTGGGAAACAACGTTACATTGAATGTCAAAATGCTCTGAATGCTCACACTGTGTAAATTCCTGTATCGCAACGGCTCGTCTTCAAAACAGTGGACGCGTTTTTTACCATACTACATTCATATAAACAGCTGACACTAATGTCCTCTCCACATCTGGATCTAATTCAATATAGTTTGACCATTCTTCCGACGAAACTGTTCAGATGAACATAGCATGTCAAGAATGGTTCGAGAGAATATAGAGTACTATCAGGTTTTGGGTTTTCGTTTCAAAAAAGAAGATAAGATAGACTGTATTTCATATTTAGAATAAACGTATATGTTCCTATTGTACAGGTAACTTTGCATCTTCGCATTTTGGATTTCATGTTCTAATGCCAAACCCACGATGACCCTTCTCGGCCATCATAGAATGTTGAATAATGGCGTCCAACTCAGCCTCGTTTTTTAACGAACATGCGCAATGACTTTTCATCGCATAGCTCCATCGCATAGCCCCATCGCATAGCTCCATCGCATAGCCCCATCGCATAGCTCCATCGCATAGCTCCATCGCATAGCCCCATCGCATAGCTCCATCGCATAGCTCCATTGCATAGCTCCATCGCATAGCCCCATCGCATAGCTCAAATCGCATAGCTTCATCGCATAGCTCCATCGCATAGCCCCATCGCATAGCTCCATCGCATAGCTCCATCGAATAGCCTCATCGCGCATCGCATAGCACGACTTTTCATCGCATAGCTCCATCGCTCCATCGCATAGCTCCATCGCATAGCTCCATAGCTCCATCGCGTTAAATTAGAAATGAAAGACGCGATGGCCCCTCTCGGCCATCATAGAATCATGTGCAAATTGAGCAAAATTGGAACAAGTTTACACATATACTGCAAAAATCACCCACCGCAGTGGCCACCAAACAAGTGATTTTAGCAGTCTTTTCGGGACTGACAGGTAGTAAATATCTTGCAAAACTAATTTTGAAATCATTTGTAGGTTAAGCTGGGTGCAGTTTTGGTTCAAAAGAATAAATTAACACATAAAAAAACAAGAAACAAAATTGGTTTCAATACATACCCACATAATTATTTGACTTTAATCTTGTTATGTAACACTGACACACCGTCTCCACCAACACAAAAATTGCCATTTTTTAATGATTTTCTGATTTTGGGGTCACAGTGACCATGACCTTTCACCTCAGTTTGGTACATGACACATCGTATCCCCCTAACGTATCTACTGTTAAAAAAAAAATGTGATTTTGAATGATTTCCTGATTTTGAGGTGACAAGTGATCTTGACCTTTGACCTTGACCTCAATTTTGGTAAATGACACATTGTCTCCACCTGCATCTACTGACTTTTTTATTAGAGTTTTAATGATTTCCTATTTTAGGGTCACAGTAACCTTGACCTCAGTTTAGGTATGCAGCATCTTTTAATGAATTCACTCACAAAAAAATCAAACATTTATAAACAATGTTTCTGTTTGTAACTAAGTCAAACCTGCTTTAATTAATGCCTTTAATCCCTTATTAATTGCACAATCAAACGTAGAAAACGGAAGTTTAAAAGAAAAAGTTAACTCCCCTAGGAGAGAGTTGTCCGCCCCTAGGAGAGCTCTTCACTCAATTCCAGCGTGGCCACTATATAGGCGACTGTAGCCTTATTCTCATCCTCTTTCTCAAACCGAGACCAGTAGTGAAACAAGGCCGCGGTACGAGGGGACGGAAGGGTGGGCACATTAAATTAAAGCAGGTTTGACTTAGTTACAAACAGAAACATTGTTTATAAATGTTTGATGTTTGCTACCTAAGTCTTAAACCTGCTTTAATTAATGCCTTAGTACCAACATACGGAGGTGGGAACCTCGGTCTTGTAGTATATCAAAGTAGGCTAAGTGACCGCTGGAATGACACAGAAACATGGGCATAGCATGAACAATCCATAATCAACAAATGAAACCTTGGTCATCAACATAAAAAGGTTAAACATGTGAATAAGATACTGATGTACTTATCTTTGATTGTTCACAGCCATGTAGCTGTGTTTGTGGTGTGGAAATTATTAGTTTCCCCCCGAGAGAGTACCTCAGCGTACAGGTTATTGGTCTACTCGGGAAGCCGTCTATACCAAGAGAGTACCTCAGCGTACAGGTTATTGGTCTACTTGGTAAGGCTTATTTATCTTGGCTGTTCCTAAGACCGGGTGAGGCAGAACTGGTCCGGGCCTAGTGATCGCCAAGTCACACCACTCTCAGTCCACAATCGTCTTCCATCCAACCAGCATTTTAGGGAGTTGAGTGCAGAAGACGGCGCTGAGATCATTGAGAAGGACGTCAGATTCAACCTGAAGGACACAATCAAAAACCGCAGTTAAGGTAAAGATCACACTCACCATGGATACATACATCTTAGGGTGATGATACAGTGTCTGACATCTCTTTAGAGGATCCAAGGTCGTCCATCTGACTTATTTCTTCCTTCAATATGAGATCAATCAATTGTGGACCAATAATATGAATGTGATGAGATGATACAGCAATTTGCAGATTTGCTGTGATGATTCAAAATGCCGCCCCCCCCCCCTTTTTTGAAATTTTAGCTGACCACGTGCTGGGCAGCCATGAACGGCCCAAGCGTGGTCATCCCATCTGACTGGACTGACATCTCTCAGACAGAAAATGGTGAACGTGGAGTTCGCCGTCCAGACCCAAGACTGGACAATGTCAAGGAGGGGCAGGCTCTTTCATAAATCTCAACAAAAGAAACCTGGCCGGTAACGCAGAGGGTAACAATGGAGTAGTAATGGAAGATACTAATCTAACCTATCTTCTGAGTGTCTACCCAAGTAGCTGGGATGACACAGATAAGGGAATAACTTGAGACAAGCAACAAGAAAAACCCTGGTTAGAAATCGAAAAGGGCAAATCATGAATATGATACAAATATACTTATTCTTGAGTGCCTCCATCCATGCAGCTGTGCTCGTGGTGTGATATGTCAAACTCTACCAAGAAATCAGAATCCTCTCCCACTCGGGTTGTTAGGTCTTCTTGGTCTTAGAGGGCGCCAAGCCACGTCATACTCAGTCCACCAACGACTTACGTCCAACCTGTCTTGTGAGTTGAGCGTAGGAAACACAGCTGAGATCATCCAGAAGGTAGTCAGTTCAAGCTGAAAGACACAAGTAAAACCGTAGTTTAAGGAAAAGCTAAAACTCTCAAAGCGTCAGACATTTTAGATTGATGATTAGAGAGTCCATGGTCGTCTATCAGACTAATTCCTTCCTTCAAGACGATCATGATGAAAAGCAAGATGGCCGTCTTGCTGCAATGGTGACAAATTTCGCCCCCTCCCCACACTATCTGACTGCACTGACATATACAGATAGAAATTTGTGAACGTGGAGTTTGCTGTCCAGACACAAGACTGGATAATGTCATGAAGGGACAAGTTCTTCCATAAAGGCCATGTGTAGTGATGGCCACATAGAAGAAGCAAAAAACAGTAGTGGGGGCGTCAATGGAATATCTACCTTCTGCCCATTGGAAAGACTAATTTATGGTCTTAAACAACTACACGGCTTATTTAAATATGAAGCCTTGCTGACAGGGAAAGGGACATGATAACCGTAGCCGAGAACCGTGAACGGAACCGGAACGAGTAAGATAGTGGCGGATGGTTTGAACAGGACAAAACCGAAGATCGTCCTCCAGGAAATAGAAGATCTTTCAAGAACATGAAGTTCAGACACTCTGGACGCCAAAGAAACGCCGCCACCCGATATCCCATTCCGGTAACAGTTGGCGAGTACAACGCGACTGTAATGCTAAGGCGCGAATCAGCTCAGAGACATTATCAATAAGGCTAATGTTGGTAAGTAAAACGTAACCCCAAGCCAGAGCAGAACGATAGCCTCCCCTGGTGCTCATATGAGACTTCCTATCCCGGTGAAGTTGAAGGAGGAAGTCAATTACGAGGGAAATAGAGTCGGGAATGGTATCACGACCTCGGCACCAGGACAAATAATCCGCTGTAGAGACCGAACCCGAACAACGAACTCAGTGAGTAAGGTCCCACATATAACCAACAACCCCAAGGTTGAATGACAGAACCATAATGTCAAAGCCTAATCATTGGTGTAACGGTCTATACAGGAATAAGGTACTTAAAGGAGAAAGTCGGAAAAACTGTCTCCCAAGTACACCACAAAAAACGTTGAGTCGCTTAAGCACAATCCTAAGGTAAATGGATCTCAACACAACGTTTGTGTGTAAAATCAACATGAATCTGTGTTAATACAACACTGCTGAATTCAATTAAAGATGACTAGTCAGCCATTCACAATCCCGCCGTCGTCCTCAGAGAATATCCACGTCCATAATCCAAAGACCCATACCATATAACAGAATTAGACCAAATACTGTTGAATCGAATACAAATTTTGATATTCTGAACTCCAGACTGGAAACAACAAGGTCTGAACAGAATTCTCTTCGTAGAGTAACGACGAAGCTAAGTAAATCACAATGTGAAAAACCCGAGGGGAATTGATACCAGTGGAAGATTGACGCCAAACGAACGGACTTCCCCTCCGCCGACGACCGACGATGGAGAAACAAAGGAAGTGCCGATGAATGGACATAAAATACAACCCTCACAATTAGCCACGGCATTCAGCAATTGCCGAGGTAAATGCTGTGGTGTTATCAGTTCACCTCGGCAATTTTTAACATGGCATTAAATGGGAGTTATTTTGATGCCACAGGATTTTGCCGGGGAGAATTTTCCTAATTGTGAGGGCTGAAATATGCATCTAGCAAATGAAGAAATGACGTAACAACGGCGTTATGGCGTACTGGAAACGACTAACCAATGAAATAGGACGACGCACAGGTGTAGGAGAGACACATGACGGTGTAAAGCGTAATGTGAAAAAAGCGTGAAAAACGTTGTGTATGATACACAACGTAGAGATTTCCCATTCACAATAACTTAATGAATATACATGCTCATAACGGAGCAGAATACAAACTTATAAAAGTACACGACGTAACAGAACGGCGTTGCAAACAGTAACCCCGTAGTCGATTGTAATAAATTTCCTTCTCTTTAAAGAGATGAACATACTAAATGTCTGTAGCATTAATCACCAAATGTAAGCTCAATGAGATAACTGAGATTAATGGATCCTGTGTCAGTGAACATGAGTAACGTGTCAGTGAACATGGTTACATTATGACCTCTCCCGATGTAATCTGTCTCCTATATATGAAATTCCGTCCGGAGTTTCATATGGAGAGGATATTAAACATTTACAACAATGTTACTATAAATAACCAAATAGTGACACAACCGACATCCAGATCAAGGATTTTTTCCAGGAAATCAACTTTTTTGAAACAATCTATAATCAACAAATGAAACCTTGGTCATCAACATAAAAAGGTTAAACATGTGAATAAGATACTGATGAACTTATCTTAGATTGTTCACAGCCATGTAGCTGTGCTTGTGGTGTGGAAATTATTAGTTTCCCCCCGAGAGAGTACCTCAGCGTACAGGTTATTGGTCTACTCGGGAAGCCGTCTATACCAAGAGAGAACCTCAACCACTCGGGACATACGGTCTACTTGGTAAGGCTTATTTATCTTGGCTGTTCCTAAGACCGGGTGAGGCAGAACTGGTCCGGGCCTAGCGATCGCCAAGTCACACCACTCTCAGTCCACAATCGTCTTCCGTCCAACTTGCTTCTTGGGAGTTGAACGCAGAAGACGGAGCTGAGAACAAAGAGAGGAAAAACATTTAAAGTCTCTCGCCGGCAGGAAAGTGAGGTTATTCAAAATTTACAAATTGAAATGACCTAACACGAACAAATTGTCGAGAAGAGGAACAACAGCAAGAACAATACTAAAAAAGCAGTTCGATGCTCTAGTAAACTGTACCGGTAATACACATGCTGGGGCGAATATACTCGTCCCAGATACTTGGTAGAAAGAAACCATAGAAGACTTCACGACTTACGTGTCAATAGGCTTGTATCCTTGGCCGGTCAACAAACAATCCCACCACGCTAGTAATTTTAAAATTTTCTCATAGTGAAGAAATTAAAATTAGTGCATAACTCCATCTGAATTATACGCAAAATACAGTATACAGATGGAACCAGTTTGGTGAGAAACAAACAAATCACATGTATAAACCAATTTGTATACCAAGGCATAATACAGTTTCATAATAAACAGTGGGTAATCGGATTAAATACTCACGATAACCAACACGAGATCCCTTTGTAGATCGCACCCTAATCACAAAGAGATCAGCACGGGCGCTTATTAAAATACAACAAACAGTCGTAGCATTGAAGTCCCGCAATATCCATTACGTTATTATTATAGCATCGTTTATAAAGAGTTGAGTTGTGGTTACGTACACAAAAACAACAAACACATAAACATGAGAGGTAGAATAAAACCCCATAAGTTCTCTCTTGAAGACAGGATATCAAGATTACATAATAATAGTTGATATAACAAGAGATTACCTTCTTGGCAGGACCAAAGAATTGAATGCATGAAAGTAACGAACTACCAAGTCCGAAACAAACAATAACCCCATGGAACAATGACGGACGGCTTATAAAGAATCGTATTTCCCCGGCAGGGGAAAAAACGAACCTCCCGCGTCAAACCAGGGTCGTACTCACACTCTTGGTAAGGATTTATACAACAATTTAATGGATAAAATCATGACGAAACAAAAACCTGTTCGTTCAGAGTACAACACAATAGGCTCACATACCGACCGCGGAATGTTGGGAGCCAATAAAAGCCCACAATAAACACACCGGGTCGCAACACAAAGTTTGCGACGCGGGGGACTGTGTCATTAGATACACATGAGAATTTCATAATGACTTCTAGAATAACATCGTCAGACGATCATTTCAAGAGAATTTAAAATCTCCGCCAAAAACCAATATTTAGCGACGTACGTCGGAAAATACTAAATACGTCTGACTCAAAGAAGTCCAACATTCGCCCCAACAAATAGATCGGGAACGGAATTAAATAAACTATGTAGATTTAACCGTTTATTTGTTTTCTTCCTTCAAGAAGATACATGTGGTGAACCGATAGGTAAAGGAGAAATAACCTGGGGTGAAGGTTCCTTTTGTTCGACGGGAACAATAGACTGGCCAGGCTTGACCGACCGGGCCTTTGTTGAGCGTAACAAAGGAACTGGATTTGGATCGACCCTAGACAATGAAACTCCGAACCGGGTCAAACTGTCTAGCAACCTGGAATTATCATCGTGTAGGACGGTACCGCTTGGTGGTATACAAACTGACACGGGAGACTCTGGGTCTTGACCAGCTCGGTCAAGAACTTCATTACACTTCATATCATTGACCAAAGAAAATTTCTAAGACCCGTCTGTCGATCTCCGACAAAGACGGGTCATCACAAGCATGTAACAGAAAAACCCGACGGGCCTGGGCATAATTCTTCCAGGCCGCCGGATTCCATAATACCCATTCTGCGCACGTGGACGCCAGGTAACATAAATGTTTACAAGACAAACAAGCCGTATGAGCGTCTAAAGGGGATAAATTTTTCCCGCACGTACGACAAGGAATACCAGTCGGAACTTCAGACATAATAATACAGTAAGTAAGTTCCGAATGAATAACAAAAACAAGACTTGATAAAGGATATTACACCAGCGAGACAACAACAACCAATGTTGTAAGATTGCCTCTGAATACTTCCCTAGATGTGCACTGCTCGAGCAAACAAGAGAAAGAGGATGAGAATAAGGCTACAGTCGCCTATATAGTGGCCACGCTGGAATTGAGTGAAGAGCTCTCCTAGGGGCGGACAACTCTCTCCTAGGGGAGTTAACTTTTTCTTTTAAACTTCCGTTTTCTACGTTTGATTGTGCAATTAATAAGGGATTAAAGGCATTAATTAAAGCAGGTCCAAGACTTAGGTAGCAAACTTAGCAGTTTTTAATAATTTCAAAAATATGAATAAAGCGGTGAGAAAAACGTCCATGTTTAGCTTTATGCAAGCCTGTACTCCATATAATCCTTTCAAGCGAGGTAACTCTTAACATCTGTTCGCCTCACTTGGAGTTGCATGCTCTCCTGACAAAAAACAAGTCAATGCAGATGAGAAAAGAGCATTTTCTGGCTCTTTACTCGAACAAATATGGGCATATTAGAATCAGTTTTGTAAGAGCACATTTACTTTCACGAATAGGACAGTGAACCTGTCTCAGTGTTCCGGTCAATTCCACGTAAAATTAAACCAAAGTGGCAATTTTTGAATTGGAATTTTTATGATGAACTATATACATATATGTAGTATATACTCCGTGCTTTCAGAAACAAGTCAGGAAATATGCATTCAATCGACCATGGGCCAGGTGGCGCCACCTACATCCACTGAAATAATTTAACCTGATAAGGATTTTTTACTGTATAACTGTTTTTTGTGGAAATTTGTACATAATTGCATTTAATCTTAGGCTGTTTGCATTATTTGGTTAAACAGCCACCTCTTGCTCTGATATTTGCCATCAGAACAGCCAATGGATATTTTCATCAAATTATCTGTCCAATAATAAACGTTACTGTCGTGTTGTAGCGCCCGTCACAATATTCTACTAATTTTCAATGTGCTGATAAACCAAAGGCCCATAAAATAACATGCATCCCATTTCTTCTATTGGTGCTCGAGTACCAACTATATTATCTAGATTTAATTTCAGCAGTTACTAATTAACCAAGCTAATTAGCGTGACGGGCGCTACAGATTTCATCGTGACGGGCGCTACAGCCTCTTATGTAGCGCCCGTCACATTTAGTACATGAGGCCCTAGCATTCAGCTGAACCAGTTGCACTCAAAATTGCAACATTGTTTATCAGGCATGAAGCCACACAGCAGGTGGCTTGTGTCATGAGTGATGCATGCCTGACTAGACATAGAGATATTAATATTATTGGCCCATATATAATTGTCATCAGTGATTTCGTCTTTTCCTGGTTGCGAGCTTTATACCGGCCATTTCATCTTTGGATTTTGATGCAGTCACAGCTCATTTTGATGATTGGTTTTCACTTTAACCAATATACACTCAAGCTTTTGGTCACATGTTAGCTCATTATCATATGATGTTGAAGTGGCAGTGCCAACAAATATTTTCACACAGTCAAAACTCATTTTCTTAATTCTTTCAAAGATGTCATGAAGGTGTGCATCGAACTCTTTCTGACGACATCAAGAGTAAACTCTGCAATTCAGTGCTTCCAACAGAATAAGCTACAGGTGGGATCCGGTGTTAACCCTAGCTACCAGGCCTGGGGGTGCCATCATCTGCATTATGGCCCTCCCCAGCGTGAGTTCTAACCTTCGAACTGGATCTTTCTTTATCAGGATTTTTCAAAGAAAATTAATGTTGGTAAGAAAGGTGTGTCATCTGCCATATCACCTGAAACAACATGTCGAGAAGGTCATTTTTGTTGCTTGATGAAATAACACATGAAATCAATTGAAATGTTGGCATAATGTGTCTTATTCTTGGTGAATATTTTAGAGAATACTGAAATAAACAATTGGACACTTAACTGTCAATTTGTCATTGTTTTATTATAGGATTTATAGGACCTAGCCCATTCTGTTTCAGAGACTGTAGCGCCCGTCACAAAATATGTAGCGCCCGTCACACTGGGATTTTCAAATTCATGTTAGCAGATAATAAGAGATGGAGCAAACTGTTCTTAACCAAGAATCAGTATTCAGTACCTTACTATGCCATACTGATAAGAAGTTAGAATCATTTGAGAAATCACAGGGATTTGGGAGTTTCCATACTAACCGCACAAATGGAGGGAAATGGCTGTAGCGCCCGTCACGTTATGCAAATTGTCTGTGATTTTGATTGGTTGATCACATTCTTTCAAATGTTTTATATTACTTTACACTCCTACATGATCTTTAACTGTTTGAAGAATTTTAGTTATATTGGAGTAGTAGTGTGGAAATCTGGCCGGTTACAATACCAGGACTATACTCTGAATGTAGCGCCCGTCACAATGGAATTGACCTTCCACATAGATATTACTACCCCACCATCAACTTTTCTTTCCTTAAATGAAAACTGAATCTGAAGCCCTAGATGTCACATCGTGTTTATTCTCGGGGTCCCCTTTGAAGCGAGTCTTTCAAGTGAGAGAATGGAATGTGGTGTTAACCCCCTAATGTTGTCTTATGCCCAGGAGTAGCCAGGTATTCAGATCTCCTATTATTTGCACACAGGCTAGTTGTAGCACTTTGGAATTCCTGTACAATACTTTCTATGAGATGATGAAGATAAAAGAATATAATTGCATGTGACAATCCTAATTTAATTTTACAATTAAGTTTTCACAAACTTTCAATGAATGAAGATTAACGAAAAACAGTGCATCACAGAATATCTTCCAATATTCAAACATTTGATTGGTCAATTCAAATGGAAATCCGGCATTGTCATTGGCTTGTGAAGAAAACTGAAAGAAATCTAGCCAATCACAGAGCTTCTGTCCCAGTTCATTCAGTAAATTCTCTAATAATTCAACCAGAGGAACTGCAAAAATATTTACAAATACTGGAATTATCTAATATATTGGAAGAAAATAATGATTAATGACACACAAGACTGTTCAAGAAAGTTTTCTTAATTTCTCATGAATTTTGGGTGTGATCAAATTGATTAAGTGGGTCATTTAGAAGTGTCTTTAGATTTGGGAGTGAATGAACTATAAGATAATCTAATCTCGAGGATTTTTGGCTTCAAATTCTCGTTA
Source organism: Hanleya hanleyi (assembly GCA_036873755.1). NCBI lineage: Eukaryota > Metazoa > Mollusca > Polyplacophora > Lepidopleurida > Hanleyidae > Hanleya > Hanleya hanleyi. The sequence continues at coordinate 29,690 of JAVTVY010023291.1, forward strand.
TCATGATTATGACATGTTATCTTCACAAAATTAACGAGTGTATAACGCAGTTCGTGTAAATAAAGATATAACGAACCAAAAATGTGAACACACCTCATTAAATGCCTTGTAGATGGCCTTAAACGTGGGCTGTTTGTCATTGTGTAATACTCCCCGGTTTCCGTGGAGCACTGAAATGCCCCTTTGCTCAGCCGTCTTGCACACGCTCATGTACATACAGTGGTCTGGGCGGAAATTCCAATCACACGAGTAGACGTAGAGCCTATCTGTAAGAAAACAATGCCACGAGAGATTAACATGTTGACAGACATGACGGAACAATGTCTCTGTTCACAAGACGATGAATGTATGACGTGTATAACTGCAGTTTGCACTCGCAAATTAGTTTGACGTTGGCTCTTAATATATCTGAAGGGTTTTCTAAGTGTCACCTGAAATCCTAGGACATTGTATTCATGACTGTATGCGACTGAGCAAACTGTTCAGCCCAAAAACAAACTTATAATTATTTAAAAGATTTAGTATAATTGACTGTTTGTTCAATTATCTTACATCAGTAGATAGTTCCACACTTTAATTAAAAACTTTACTTCAGACTTTTCATTACACCAGAGATTAACTCTTTGCCCCATGATGACACCCGTCATACAGGTTTCTAGGCTGCCACATAGACCTTTCAGTGATCACCTGTAAATCGTCAGGTACAAATCTACTGGAGGGCAGGGTTCAAAGGTTTGTTATTTTTTTATTAAGTTTACAATGACCAATAATTAATATTATTGAGTGAGGTTAATTAATTATTACATAAGGTGTCAAATGGCGTCATCATGGAATAGGAAGGGGAGTCAAATGGCGTTACCATGGGACAATGATAGTAAGCATAGAGTTGAGGGGTCAAAAGTTATTAACAGGTATGCAAGGAGTGATTCAAGCATTACTCACACACAGATTCAGAAGTTTCGACCTCATGTCACCTGACCTCTCACCCATTGTGCTAAATTGAACCTTTGAATTTTATCACTTTCATGTTAATATTTACATACATGTAATTCCAACATATAACATTTTGACTCCCTCTACCCCAACCCTTCCCTTGAGGGTATTTATTACAAGATGATTTTTATATCTTTTCGATACAGATCCCCGAACCCTCACCTGGATAAAAGTGGAAGATGATGTTGATCAAATCCTGGTCTCCCCATGTGATCATCAGTTTGTAGTCATGGTAATACTGGAGGACATGCTTCAGCCAATCAAATTCCCTCATACGAGTCAGATTCATCAGCATGACTCCCGAGTTGACACCTGATGAGGAGGGTCAACAGGGGAGGGTCAACAGGATTTTATGTACAGTGTATGGCAAATCCTCTAATAATTCAAACACAGAAAGTGAAATTTTCCATCATAAACATGATGAAATCAAATCTACTGGTCCAATTTAATGGAACAGGAAGTTGACAAGATGGTTAAAACTCATTCAGATAATCAATTATTTCCATGATATTTTAATGATCTTATACCAAACTTACTTGAACAACTGATTGACAATTTGTCCACAAAAACGAGGGTGGTTGAATTTTAATGGGGGTGATTGAATCATTATTATAGAATTTACCCTATGGTAAATCAGATATGAATTCAGTAGCTAACATTCAGTTCTTCGTGAATCTTGGAGAACAGTGTATAACATGCTATATGCCTTCGCTGGTATATTACCCACAGCAGCCATTTGATGAGGTAGATTGAAAATGCGATTAAAACCGTCAGACCAGTATACAATGTTTTGCAGGGTAGGTTTCTTACAGAATAATTTTTTTCTTAAAATTATGAAGTCGACTTAACAAAGCTTTTCTTCATTACTTCACAGGTTCCACCTTGGAGAAGATTTGTTATCACTCTATTTGTGTATACAGTAAATGTTACAATAATTGTATCACTCTATTAATATTTAATCACTTCCAGATTTTTCCTCAAATTTTGAACAATCAGTCAGATTCTGATAAATTTTGCCATGTCCCAGTAATCAGAGAAACTATATAGATGAGGTTCAGTTTTCTCGTTAACTTTTCTTTCTTATAGATTTGATCACCCCAAAGTTTTGGAGTTAAAAACTGCACTTCCTGTTACTGAATTGTTAGAGCATTTTCAGCATTTTTCTTTACTGAGGTTCAACAAACTTTTCTTCCAGATACATGTACCTAAACTACACTTTTTAGATTTGATCTATTTTAATTCTTACACATGTAATAATATTTCAAAGATTTTGAAGTAGCTGATTCTATGATTTGTATAGAAAGTTGAGTGACCTAGGCTACATGTACTTAGGGAGGGAAGATTCATACCTAGTGGGCCATAATACGGATGTCGGGCAAAACGTTTATACCAACTGGTAGCCGCGTCTTCATGCTCAGGGGTCATTGCGGCAAACTGAGAAGAGTTCATTTTGTTGAAATGGTCCCATACATCATCAACTGGTCGAAGGAATAATATATCTGTGTCCACATATAACACAGCATCCACATCTGTTAGTATCACCTGTATAGGATATAGGAGATCAACATCACATCTTCATGGTTCAGTTGCAAATGATAAACATTGGGCTAGACATGCTAGATATCCAAGCAATCAGCTTGGTATGCAGTGAACTCAAACCCATGCCTTCGTCGCAAGTGAATTGATTCAGTCATGAGCAATTAGGGATAATTGCATTCTGTTGGTATAGAATAGTGTCAGACTTCAGAATATAATATCTTATGGGGTGGGGTGAGGCTTAGTTTACGGTCAGAGAGTGAATATGATTTAACGTCGCTTTCAACTATATTCAGTCATATCACAACGTTGGGTCCTATTCCTTTTCACAACTGGGAATCCCAAGGGTGTTCCAGTAAGTCGCCTCTTTTGACAAGTAGTCTGAGGAGCTGAAACCTTTTCTTACCATGACCTGGGGTGTGCAAAATGATGTCCCAGGTCAACCAAAGGAGCCCCACAGGGCAGCTTAGTTTACGAAATGGCCTTGGGTTCAGTGTCCTTGGGGTGCAAATACACACCCGGGCGTAATGGATGTGTCCTGTAAGTGTATGATGATGTAAGCTTCCTGAATATATGAGGTGCGATGATCCTTGGCTCAGGAGAATAGAGGGTAGGGCAAGTACCTTAGAGAGTGGGCACGAATCCCCAGGGGAAGTGGATGTGTCAATAAGTGTACCATGCTGCAAGCTTTCAGACTATATGCGGTAATGGGATGGGGTGATGCATAGTTAAAGATATAGAGGGTGGGGACAAATCCTTGGGGATAATGAATGCGTCCTATGAGTGTACGATGGTGTAGGCCTTCACAAAATGTCAGGCCATGGCTTGGGTTGAGGCATAACTGAGGTACGGTGGAAGGAATTATGATTGTGAGATTGACTTTCGAGCAAGTGAACATTTATCATCCAAACTGAAGGTAAGATATTTATACAGCAGACTTACAGGAATGAAGAGTCTTTGTGAAGCACAGGGTTTGAACAGTTTCTTCCATTCAGCCTCATTCTGGCCTTGTGGGAAAGTGATGGAGTAAATGTTGTAACGGAACTTTTTCTGAAACTCTTCTGGCCAGAAATCCAACTGGAAAGGAAACAGATGTGTTGAAAAATTAAGCTAGACCTTAAGGTTTTCTATATTCAGCAGTGGCATCCAGCAGTCAGGAATTCATGTTTGAGAATTACTCTGTAAAAGCGGACGATGCATTATTTTCCCATTAATGAGTGAAAAAGAACAACAAGACAGCTATAGTTCGTCAACATCAGTTCACATATTACATATATTATGTGTACAGCTGGGCTTCTACATTACATCATGATTTATAAAAGCCGGGCTAGCGGTCTTCAGGAAAGCTTACGTACTCTTTCCACACAAGTTACTTCCCCTTCCATGAATTGTTGGCAATATCTGTCTAAATTGGCTTTGAGATGCTAAAACGTTATCGGTAGCTAATACAGCCATGTAATTTTTAAGATATCTTAACTGTTCCAAAATCCAAAGAAAGTAAAAAAAATGATGTAACTACAGTTATTTGTTTTCACAATTATTGGTTAGTGCCCTCACAAGTGGCATAGATGTCATTGAATATTGCTCATTAGAAGGGTTCATAACTCATGTTGTCATGCTATACATTGACAACAAGCAAGTGGTGAAGGTTCAACCCGAATCTGATATTTAATAGGGCCAGAATATAACCTTCAACTCTAGGATCTAAGGGAATAGAATACTCAATATGCACAGCTAGTCTAAATTCTAACCTAAGTGCATGTCAGTCTGCAAATAAAAATGTACATCTGAAAACATCCATATCTCTTTCGTTCCATGTTAACAGCAAAACAGACGCCATTCACGTTCAGACACATATGTGAGAACTGCACATATGTCAAGCTCTTCGTAATGGTCAAGCTTGACAAATCTAATCAACAAAGTTCCTGCTGGTACCCACCTTCTCCTTGAATGAGTGATGTAGTTCATCTTCAGCAAAGATATGGAAGACAAGATGTTTGGTGGACAGAAGGATAGCGGACTTTAACATAACCATGGTCTCCTCTACCCTGTCCACCCCACACGCCACCACAGACAGGTGCATAACCTCTCCCTCTTGAACATGTTGAATGTCACTGCAACAGACAGAATAATAATACAGCTTGATATACACAAAAGCATCTAAAGCATATTTTGAATCTTTGAAACCCATGCTACTCAAACTTTTACCAAATTAACTGTAATTACTTACAAGATCTGCTTTATTCCAGCCACATGTATGTGTATGGGAATTTTCATTCTATTTTGTAGAAAAAAAAAGCATTATCACAAAGGACATGTATTGTCACAAAGTATTATTACCAGCTAGTGCTACTGAGATGTTCTCCCTACTTTTAGCGAATCATAAAACTCCATATCATTCTGGTAAAACAAGATGGCAGGCAGCCGATGTTGATGAGCTGCTCTTGAATATCAGCTGGCCATCTGACCTTTGACACAGATATGTGACATCAGCTGTCATATATACTCTGACTATGATTACGTGATTTCCCTAGAACGACAAGCAAAGGGGAAGCACATGAGAACAGGAGCATCAGAGATATCACATTCACATTCAAAATTGAGCGAACTCAATGAAGAAAAATTACTTTTTTTCTATCAGCCCTCTATCAATAATTTAGCATACATGTACATGTAGTCATTAGTGGCTCCTCGGAACCAAACGGCTGCTAATGACTATGTTAGGCAGCTACATGTAATTATTGAATTATTGATTACCAATAAACAGAAAAATCATGTTATTCGGCTACTATTATTTTCAGTTCGTAACTTTTCTTCACCGAGTTCACTCGATTATGTTCTGTGAATCTGATATCTCCCATGCTCCGATTTCCATGTGCTTGCCCTCTTCTTTTGGTCGTCTGTTATATTATCTCAAAAACGTTTTTTTAAAGTTGGAAAATCGGACACGAAACCTGTCCACACACACACACAAAACAGGCACTTTTAATATGTAAAAGACACATAAACAAATATTGTACTCCAGGGTATCTTATGATAGATACCCGGGTAGCTGAATCAATTGTTTCATACAGAGCTTGGTTTTAACACCATGTACTGGCAACAAATCACAGTTACTGTACATGTAACACTGAATACAATTTTGGGTGAAGACGTCAACATTAGTCCCCCCCCCCTCCCCACCGAGTTCATGTTGCTGTCTATAATTACATCACGTATGCATACACAATCTAGAAGAATTTAATTGGTCAAGGTTTGCACACTGTACATGTATTAGTGTTTGAATCAATTAAATTCAGCAAATTGTGTCTTGTATTGTTTAATAACAAGTTCAGGTGTTTTTATCTGTCACCTGAGCAAAGTATATATCTGATTAAATATTTAAACTTCATTTCTGAAGGGTGTCACATCTTGGTTGACAAGCAAAGACTTGAAGAATGGAACTTGTTACTTCGATACCCACTTACGCTCAGCATTGAGAGGATAGAACAGGGACTGGTTCGCTCGGTGTCAGTATAATGTGACCGATTGGGGTGTCATGCATATTTTAGTAGGGCAGCACTATAAAATGGCAGCATTATACGTGCTCTGATTACAAGTAAGGTACCCCCGCTCCTCCCCCTCCCCTCCCTTCCCCATCGTGATATATCCGAGAAAATGTTGAAAGTGACGTTAAACCCTATTCACGCACTCACCAAGTTTTTAAGTAACAGGTGGAAGACAAGAAGTAGGCAGTCCTACTATTTAGTGTTTCATGTATAGAAATTACATAAAAAGTATGTGGCTGTTTTGCTTGTATTAGGCGTCCAAAAAGTGACGCCTTAGTAACCATCTTTTGATGACATCCCTAGTTGTATGATAAGTTTTTATAGGGGCTTATAGGAACACATGTATAAAGAGTGCAACATTGACATGCATGTATGTAAGTGCAGTCCGTCTGTCATAATCATGATATAACTATTATAACATAGCAATAACATGGTAAATATCGTGACTAGGCTCTTTGACATGTCCTGGGTCATAGGTCATCGTTTATATCACACATTGATACATGTATAGAATACAAAGTTTGCCTAATAATATACCAGATTTGAAGATGAATATTCAGCCACAACCATTACAGTCTTTCGTAACATTTGCTATTTGTACGGGAAGTAATTACATGTATTTAACTGGTCCATCTATCGTTTTATTTAAATGGTGCAGCCTTTGTAGGAGACACGTCTACAAGGTTTAAATACACAGTACGATCTGGGTGGGTATACAAAGTTCATGTTTTTTCTCCCTTCTCCCTCTTCAAAGCCCACGAGAGGCAAACACACGAACCTCCAGCACAAAGCATATGATCAATATTTGGTGATGATTGTGTCTATAAAGCTGGTGTTTAAATCCCCATTTTATCCACTCATTATGGCATAAAGAACTATTTTAGGGGACAGTTTGGCAGCTTGCGCCCACACTCCTAGTCCAGACAACTATGTTAAACCTGGCTCAACTGACAAATATGAGTTCACGATGATGGATAATGCCTTCAGTATAGGATGCTTCATTGGATGTCATTTACATGCACACTCATGTTTTATATCAAAATTCTGTTGTTATACAGTGGACTTGGTTCTTTTAATACTATAGTTTAATAACTTATGTTTGATTCATGAAATACACATCTACATGTATAGTGTGAATTTGTATCTTTTAGAATTTTAGAGTTACAAAGAGACGAAAAGTTGCCGAGTCTTTATTTATATATAAAATTACAGAAATGTTAAAAGAAACATGAATTTCCCACAACCTGTAGAAATGAATTTATACTGAGCGGAGTTTATTTCATGAAATCGGTTATAATCTGCAAAAGCCTGCAAAGAAATCTGGTGAGGTGTTATAAATATGCTCCCACAAATATCAGCTGGGTGAAGGTGAGGTACTGGGTATTTGAATTATGAACCATAGATGCTGGGCTGCCCCATAGATCCTTTAGAATGTTCACTTGTAAACTCTCACAAACAAAACAATTCTGTGGAGCCACAGGTATAAAAATTTGTTACCTATATATGGAAAAGGATAAGTCATTTAGCATACCTAATACTGCTTGACACAATTATTAATGATTTTATTCATTTGTTTGAAGCATCAAATGGCGTCATTATAGAAGCGAATGGGGCGTCAAATGGCGACATTATGGGGCAATGGTAGCAGTGAGTGAATGAATAGAATTTAATGCCGCTTTCAATAATATTTCAGCTATATCGCGACGAATCAACGAAGCACCACCCAGCCGAGTTGCGTTCCTGCTACTTCAAAGAAGAAATCTTTGAAGCAGCATGGAACCAGACACCCTCCATCCACCCTATAAAACACTGAGGGCAGCGCACAAGACACAGACAGGACGCTTACATGGTGCAATAAAGACAAGTGATATTACAGTGCTAGACATCACATTATCAAGTTCCTGTTGCTTCTCAGCAAAATGCATTGAAGCAACACCGTGCCCACCAAACCACCCGCACTAATGGTAGCAATCCTCTATGTGCAAAGAGATAAAGAAGTAGAGGAAAAATGAGAAACAAGGCGAATAAGAGAGACAGGTCTACCCATCATTCTGGTCACTGATTAGGTTTCTTGTCAATAATGCTGAATTTACACTCTCATATCCGGTCAGGTAACGATGTACAACCACCCAAGGCCTGATCTAGACTTTTAGTTTGGGCACCCATACGCGGCGCGGAGTGTGGTAGATTATAGTGAAATACACATGTAAGCTGCGATGTGAGACTGTCAAAGCCCATGGAAGATCTGGCAGTATTACATTGTAAATGGTCTAAATACAGCCTGACAACTTGATATTTACTTGCATTACTAACTTTCAGCATGTTCAGAGTGGGATCGAATTTGCTAAAAAATAAAAACAGAAAAAAAATTCATTTGGTTGCCCAAACCAGTTATATAACGGGCTCAAAAATGGCGTGGATCAGGCCCTGCCACTGGTCCAAAAGCGACACAGTCCAATTGTGATATAGTACACTTCGCGACAGTCACCTCACTCTCTATTGAACTTTGCCATGATTTTGAGAATGTTTTCAGATGTAATAAGACAAAGGGTTAAACTTTCAGTGTTCTAAATTTCGTCAAGTTTTCTTTGGTTTAAACTTTTCTAGCATGCATGTTGAAAAGACCTCAGGTACTGGGCTGAAAATACACCTTACTTCAAACAAGCCTTCCAGCTAAAGTTGTAATAATACGGACACTGTTTTCACAAAAAATGTTTCTCTTTGAAAACGTCTACACTTAGGAGACGAGAAAATAGCACAGTCTTCACGATGAACTGTTGAAAATAGCCATATCTTGCACTGTATGCCTAGTGCAATAGCGATATAGTTCCAGGAATCCCCTTGCAGATCCGGTTATCATTTGACCAAACAATGAGGTCACAACAAACATGGCGGGACTATGGATACTCTCATAAGCAGGTTCCGAATATGATTTTGGACCTCCCGAGCTATTCAAACTGTATTGTTTTATTATTTCCTAATCATATACGATCAACAATTCATATTTATTTAAGAAATAATGTTTTCATAGGCATGCTCAATGGTTATTTTACGCACGGTTAGTGTGTGGAAGTTTATATTTTCGGACAAGGGTGAAGCCCGCACCCTAAAATTGATCAACTTTCCCACACTAACCGTGCGTAAAATAACCATTGAGCACGCCTATGAAAACATTAGTTCTACGGTATTCTATTGCACTACCCAAATTGATTATATCAACAAAGATTATAATGAAAAGTTGAAAACATATTTTAAACTTTTGACAACCTTTCTCCACTTTCCTAAACATGAGATTGGTCTAAAAAAACAAAACCCCTCGGCTTTCCCCAAGTGACTGAGACCCCGATGATGTGTAGTGTGAATTGGGGAAGAGATAGTACTATGTGGAATAATCAAGCTAAAGGAAATTTACAATTTGCAGTGTATGGATGTATCAACAGATCAGTGTATAGAGTATAGAACTAAGCATGCTAAGTATTATAGTTCTGCCGATACAGTTAGTTACATTCAAGTATATATGACAAAAATAGAAATTAATATACCTGTAAAGGCACATAATTCTGTAAAATATGGGCCGAGGGGAGCCACTTTCGATGGGCATCTGACTTAGCACTAGATAAATAAGTGTTGAAAATTTGGTGGTTGTGTCTCCAGCGGTTTTGCCTAAAATGCAGTAACAGACGCACCTGGCGATGACAATATCCCGAGGCCAAAATGGCTGAGGGGTAAGAATACAAGTAGATAAAGAAGTTTTCAAAATTTAACACCTGTACTGAACACGGATCTTCAGATATAACTTGTACATTCAACTACAAATCACAAAATCGGAGATTATTATACATCCGAAAGGGGCATAACTTCATAAAATACGACCGAGACCACTATTTGTTTTGTAGGTACATGTATCTAGACTACAACCGGATAAAAAAGTTTCCTCATAATTTGGTAGTTGTACCAAACACAGTTAATGATACAAAATCGACCATAGAGCTCCATGTCCCCCGCTAGCAGCACCATAACTGGCGCTGCTGGTGCGGGGGCCATGGACCTCTATGGTCGATTTTTTGTGGTCGATGATATCTCATATCATTGATGAAGAGTATGATTTGAAAATGGAGATATCGCTGATGAGCGATGCACCCCACAGCGGTGAAGTAATGATTGCATTTAAATATTTTTAAGGTGTTGACAGTCAAGTCGTCGACGTCTGAATCGTTCTCGAGTTATTGTCCAGACAAGATCCAACTGTTTATAATCCAATATGGCTGACGGCGGCCATATTAGATTACGCACATTGCTGGAAAACAATCCCAACCGTCCTCTCGCCAATGTCAAGGCACACCCCAAGTTTGAAGTTGATCGGTTAAATTGTTCACGAGTTATTCTCCGGACAAGAAAATCTAAGATCCAACTGCTTATAATCCAATATGGCGGACGGCGGCCGTATTAGATTACGCACATTGCTGAAAAACAATCCCAACCGTCCTCTCATCAATCGATGATATCTCATATCATTGATGAAGAGAATGATTTGAAAATGGAGATATCCAACTGCTTATAATCCAATATGGCTGACGGCAGCCATATTAGATTACGCACATTGCTGAAAAACAATCCCAATCGTCCTCTCACCAATGTCAAGGCACAATCCAAGTTTGAAGTTGATCGGTTAAATCATTCACAAGTTATTGTCCGGACAAGAAAATCTAAGATCCAACTGCTTATAATCCAATATGGCTGACGGCGGCCATATTGGATTATGCACATTGCTGAAAAACAATCCCAACCGTCAATTCCCGTAGATCAGATCTCCGCGTGACACACGGAATCTACGCGTAAACTCCGTGTAGTTGATTTCCGCATGGCTCCGCATTGGCCACGCGGAATCATGCGGAGTATTGGGACGATTCAACACGGAATCTACGTATAGAAAACTCCGCATGACACGGAGGAACGCGGAAACTGAGAAATGACTGAAATATGCATATTGACACGGAGAAAACTCCGAATGATGCGGAGTCACACGGAGTTATCTCCGTGTGGAACACGGAAACTGAAAAATGACAGAATTATGCATATTGCACAGCCCTTATTAAAATACAAGCCTTCTGGTGATTAGTTGCAGCAATATTGCAGCAATATCTTTTCCTATGCAAATTAGGTTGCTGCAATAGCGGCAATATTGCTGCAACAAGTCGCCACAAGCTAAAATTGCAGCAGCATTCCAGTCAAGCATGTTGCTGCAATATTGCATGTACATATGTGATTGACATCCGAAAATCACAAAAATGTGCAAATATTTAAGTTTGTAACCCAACCAAGTATAATAACATCTCTCACGAGTCCTGGGTGCCTGGTTTACGAGGACGAATGGAAAGAAGATATTGGGGTGATGCACTGGCACAGCTCCTCAGATAGCTCACATATAATCACAAACACAAGTTAATTTGTTAGGTTTTGAATATGAAGAACAAGACAAGAAGGTGATATGAATTATATTTAATTTGGTATTTTAAACATGTTAAAGGTTGAAATATCACTATTATAAACTTGAGTGGCATAATCGACTCAGCGTGGTATTGTATATTTTCCTACCTGTTATCCAGAGTCCTAAACAAGAGACGGTATGTAAATACTTAGGAGGTGTGGGGCTTTTCAAAATTTATTGCACTGTCTGGCCCTGGCAATATATTTAATTAGATATATGAAACTCCAATGCATAATAGGAGCAAACGCTCTCATGATCTGGGAAGACTATCAATTTCTTTAAATTGTGAATAGTTAACACACTTTAGCATGTTCAGTGACATAACCATGTCACGATTTTATAAAAAAATCTTTCATCTAGGCATCCAATAATATTTCGTCAACACTCGGTTCACTGAAAGGATTGATCCATGCCTTGTGAACGTGTTTTTTTCCAGTAAATTCCAGCACAGTGCTACTTCTTTGAAAATTACGGATCGACAGTATGTCTTGTGTCACAACTCCAACCTGGGCAGGGGTGTCCAGTGTGCCTCTTCATGCTGTTCTTCCGAAATTCCCCAATATCAGTTCCACAATCAGTACACCGATATAGGCCTACCTGAAAATAAAATGCAAACAAATAAAATCAAATATAAAATTAATATTTTGACGTTTTTGCCCATATTTCGGATATAAATTTTTACACAAATGAATCTTTTGGATATTAAACAATTATTGAAATTAATAGTTTATCAAGGATCACAATTTTGCTTTTCTGAATTTCTTGGTGAAGTTGCCACACATGCCATAGTTGTACAGTGTGCTCTTTTGAGCAGAATTTGTTGTGGAAATGTCCAGAACGAACGAGCATGTTCAGGTGGTGGTTTTACATTTTTCAACTTAACAAACACAGTCACAGGTTTAATTAAACTTGGTTGTTTTTTGAACTTCAATGAGTAACATGAAAGACAACCACGGAACATCACAGTGAACAATCTTACCAGATGTGTTGTTGTTGTCGAATGTCGTCGGACGCACATCAGCCCGGCGGCCTTTTGGGGTAGGGTATTCGGACACATGATTCACACGTCATCATCAAATGGCAGTAAGAGTGTTGCCCAAACGTTTGTCAGACTACCAAGTGTATAATTAAAAGCATCCATTTACGACATACTGGTTGAACCAGAACTGGACAGAAGTACAACGAACACCCGCCAACAACTTTTGTTTTGAAACAGCGAAATTTGGCGCTATTCTTGCAGGGGAAATTCATTCAGTATCATCACTCAGGCGGATGGTAGAGTCTGTTGTTATTGTGTCTGTTTTGGATGTACCGACCGACGAATCATGTTGTTGTTCAATGACAAGAATATCATTTTAGTTGTTTTGAATTAGCGTCTGCTCTCTCTCTCTCTCTTCCCGCGACTTCCCCCAACCTCTCAATGCTACGCGCCAAAAATAAACGGCTCGAGAAGTGTATGTATAAAAACTCGGACTTCAACCTAAAATCGGATCTCTGGATCAATTATTTTTCTTTCATGAGAATACTACCAATTCTCACTTAGAATACTGAACTGTCTGAAGAATAAAATAATTCTTGTCGTTTGTAAGGACAGTAATTAGTCTTAATTAAACTTGTCACGATACTTCCAATTTTGGAGTCCGCTTCCGGATTTTTGGAGTTTCGATTCCGAATTTTTTGCAAATCGGCAATTCATCTGGCCTTTGCTAGGGTTCAGTTTTCGTGGATCCATATTTGCGTGAACTCTGTAACTAAACTGATCAAGTCTATGTTGTCTAAAAAGTATCACTGCGAAAGCAAAGACTCAGAAGAAAGAAATATTTGAATACTTGGGCTACATCAATGTTTAAAACTGCTGCTGATTTCACAAGACTCTAAAACTCCCGCGACTTTGAATGGAAATCCAAATGTTGAATACAACAACAACAACAACATGCCGAATGTGGATAGTTTTGTTTCCTTTAACTTATTCCAGTTTAACTTAAGGACTTTGTTTCTTTTGCAAAAGCCATGTGACAGAGGTCTGGTGTAATAATTTTATTAATTTGATTTATTTAGAGTTTGCCTTTCCAAAAATAAATAAATAAACAAAAAAATAAATCACTGAGTTATTTTTTTTTTTTTTTTACTCCAAAGAAAGGTAAGGTAATATTTTTTCAAAGGATAATCCTTAAAGTATTAATGAACTAGAACAAAAGTATAACAATAGTAAGAAACGAGCATATATTTTGAGCCTTGGATACGTACCGGTAGTGAAAATGATAAGTACTGATTACGGTTCATGTTAGTTTGGTGAGGTTCTGCTTGAGAAACTATAAGATAACTTTTGTTCATAAGATTTTGACTTTTATAATATGTCTATTCTTGAGAGTTGAATTAAAACAGAACTTGATTGAACTTTCATTTGTTTGTTATGTCATTTACATGTAGTGCATTTGGCTGTATTGGGGAATGTTGTATTTGATGCCATTGAAATTGTGCTCTCTTATATGTAGTACATTATCTTACATTGCTATGTCCAATACGGCCTGGACCTGTATAAATGTATATCCTATTATTGAAAAATAATCTAAGTCCAATCCATGTCAAAAATAATCAAAGTCCACAAACTCCGTGTCCTTCCGTGTCAACACGGAGAAAGCTCCGTGTGGATATATTCAGCTTACACGGAAATTTTGCAGTTCCGTGTTGTTCCGTGTAAATTCCGTGTAGCTCCGTGTGAATGCGGAGATTTGAGCTACGGGATCTCACCGATGTCAAGGCGCTCCCCAAGTTTGAAGTAGATCAGTTGAATCGTACTCCAGTTATTGTCCGGACACGACCCAACTGCTTATAATCCAATATGGCTGACGGCTGCCATATTACATTACGCACATTGCTGAAAAACAATCCCAACCGTCCTCTCACTGATGTCAAGGCACACCACAAGTTTGAAGTTGATCGGTTAAATCGTTCACGAGTTATTGTCCGGACAAGAAAATCTAAGATCCAACTGCTTATAATCCAATATGGCTGACGGCGGCCATATTGGATTATGTACATTGCTGAAAAACAATCCCAACCATCCTCTCACCGATGTCAAGGCACTCCCCAAGTTTGAAGTAGATCAGTTGAATCGTACTCCAGTTATTGTCCGGACAAGATCCAACTGCTTATAATCCAATATGGCTGACGGCGGCCATATTAGATTACGCACATTGCTGGAAAACAATCCCAACCGTCCTCTCTCCAATGTCAAGGCACACCCCAAGTTTGAAGTTGATCGGTTAAATCGTTCACGAGTTATTGTCCGGACAAGAAAATCTTACGGAATTACGAACTAAGTAGCGGGGGACAATAACTGGTTTCATTTAAGCATATATCACAAAATCAGAGATAACTGCACCCGAAAAGGGGCATAACTATAAGGACCGGCGAGTAATTTTTTGGTGGCTTCTAGAATACAACAATATACACGTAAATAAGTTTTCAAAATATAATAGCTTTATCGAACAAAGTTCTGCAGATATAGTTGGTTACATTCAAGCATATAGGACAGAAACAGAAATTAATATATGTGTAAAGGGGCATAACTCTGTAAAATATGAGCCGAGGGAAGCCAATTTCAATAGGCGTCTGATTTAGCACTAGATAAATAAATGTTCAAAATTTGGTGGTTATGTCTCAAGCGGTTTTGCCTAAAATGCGTTAACGGACGGACGTACAGATGGATGGACGTACATGGCAACGACAAAAACCCGGAGACCAAAATGGCCGAGGGGTTAAAAACTGGTCCACTGATGCTGCCGTCTTGGTTATATATTTTATTCAATTGTTACTTGTATGAAAGCAGACATCCCTTTCCACATCAGATTTGTGAAATGGAATCTCTCAATGAACACTAAAACGTGTAATAATTGTATGGTTAGCTCAATGTTATTCACACAAGTGTGACAGAATAAGAAATAGTGAACCTCTTGTTGCTGTATTCTTTATTATACAAATGTACTGTCTTCATTCACTGTATTGCTTTTGGACCCAGGCATTTCTGTCGCTTTAAATTTGTGTTTGAAGTGCTGTAATTCTTCATATACATGTACGAAGTTCGTAAAAAGTGAACTTTTTAACCACAACAAATGATCAACATAATTGATGTCAGCGATGTTAAAAATATGGGACAAGAGCTTCCCACAAGGAGCAGAAATTGAAAAGTGTATCGCTTTTGGACTAGTGATTGTAGTATGAGAGAAACAAATTGCAATTTTTAAAAAAAAAATACAGTGGCGGGCTGGCAAGTAAATAATGTAATGTGAGATTAATGTGAAAAGAGGGAAACAGAAAGGAAAGTCGCATTTGTTCCAATTACATGAAAAGTAAATATTGCATCCCAAGAATAACTTCAAGTATGTAACAGGTCTTACAACTTTCTCATAGGTACACACGGAACTAGTGAAAAGAAAGTTTGGCAAGGCTGGAATTTGAACTACAGTGTATGTACATAGGGGTATATGGTACAGCACATGTACACATTCCATATCTACATCACAGTGTACTCAATGGGTGAGTGAGGTAGAGACCAACACCTCCTCGACAAGTAGCCATACATGTTAAATATAAGAGAGAATGAGGGGGCTTGACAGATGGAACACAGGAAGGAAGCAATCAGAGATTGTTCAATTGTATGCCCCCCCCCGCCACCTTCCACTTTAATCCGACACTGCCCCGCCATTGTTCTGTTCTTTATTGGTTGGTGGAGGCCTAATTTGGATAATTATAAAAATTCTGTTTGTCACTTTTTGCCATGTCTTACATAATACATATTCCAAATATCAAGCAACAAGTGATAATACGATGCTTCGATGCAAGATGGTCGCCAGGGCTTTCGCCAAATCCGAAAATGTGACCTGGTTATGAGACCTACATTCCTTGGGAGTATATTGTGGTGAAATTATGAAGCGATCAGTGAATTTTGCACCCAATTCACTGTTTTTGGGGCAATTTCATACTTCAGGACCTATGTTGTCTGCTTTGGAATGTAGAATAACATATAATATAGCCATTTTCCTGGTTCAAATCAGTTATGGACAGAGATCCAGCTTGGACAAATAAATATATCCCATTCACTTAGGTTTAAACAAAGGGCCATAACTCTTGAAAATATAACCGAAAACAGAGAAACTTCACGCTACATACCTATGGGTCACTGACCACATATCATGCGTATTTCATACTTGTTCATACAATATTAACCGAGATCCAGCCCTACAAATCCCAATTCACAAAGATTTGAAGAAAAAAGGGCCATAACTCTTGAAAATATAGGCGAAATGTGGAGAAACTTCACGCTGCACAACTACAGGGCACTGCACATATCCTGCAAATTTCATAATTGTTCATACAATATTCACCGAGATCCAGCCCGGACAAGTTCCAATTCACAAAGATTTGAAGAAAAAAGGACCATAACTCTTGAAAATATATGCGAAACACGGAGAAAATTCACACTGCACAACTACAGGGCACTGACCACACATCCTGCACATTTCATAATTGTCCATACAATATTAACCGAGATCCAGCCCGGACAAGTCCCAATTCACGGAGAATTCAGGAACAAAGGGCCATAACTCTTGAAAATATAAGCGAAACGTGGAGAAACTTTACGCTGCACAACTGTGGGTCATTGACCACATATCATGCAAATTTCATACTTGTCCATACAATATTAACCAAGATCCAGCCCGGACAAGTCCCATTCACAGAGATTTCAGAAAAAGGGCCATAACTCTTGAAAATTATACCGGAACTCGGAAAAAACACGCTGCACAACTACGAGCCACTGGCCACATTCCATGCAAGTTTCGATCCTGTCCATCAAATATTAACCGAGATATTGCCCGGAAATTCGGACTGACAGACGGACGGACGGACAAAGCGATCACTATATGCCCCCCCCTCTAGTTAGAGGGGGGCATAAATATGTGATACTTCTGTAGTTATGGGTAAAGAAGGTATATTATTTAATAATAATGTGGGGATTACACTAGTGTTTATGTGACACTGTTATTAGAGTCTGAGCGATCATGTGTAGGGTGGGTTGAGGGAAATGGGTTGCACATCGTGTTCGCACAACCAGTGCCCATCGTGGTGTGATGGAGTGCCCAAGTACATCCATCCATCCAAATATGTGTGAAGAGATGTTCATTTACACACCCACTTTCTCGGGATGTTCTGACCCTACACCTGCCTGAGTACATGTATAGGAGTTATTATAACATCGCTATATGTACTAACATGTACCCCAGAGCAGTTGTTTCGGATAATTTCGGGAATATATCTTATGTATATCCCAGGCATATCTCTCATCAGGGGCCAAGCCTAGTCATGAATATAGTTAACTATTATATTATTTTAGATTTACACTCTTCTTCTTCGTTACTCTTGTCCGTGCTGTAAACGTTGTGTAATCGTTTATTAATTTCGATTTACACATGTCTTGTTTTTTGCTTCTTTCTTGCTGACGGTTCTTGTCAAGTGCCATTGTATTTTAACAATATACTTAATGAACTGCCACGATCCCACCATGGTCGTCAGGCGAATCTTATTATCCGTCAAAAACATCTACCTCAACAGTCGGGCCTGATAGTATATTCTTACTATTTCTCAATTCAGGTGTCGGAACATGGATCTCACTTAACGAGATATTTAATACGGTGCATGTTCATTTCAGGATGTCCGCTGAGCACTGTCTGCATTCCGTCCCTCAATGGTCTCTCATCAGGGGCCAAGCCTCATCATGAAAATTTATATTTAACTATTCACGATAAATACTCTCATATTCTGGTAGATATAGTGATGCCGGAGTTACCCACGGGGTGAAATCTTATATTATTTAAGATTTACACACCTCTTCTTCTTCGTTACTGTTGTCTTTGCTGCACACGTTGTGTAATCGTTTATCAATTTCGATTCACACATATCTTGTTTTTCTCTTCTTTCTTGCTGACGGTTCTTCTCACATGCCAGTGTATTTTAGCAATATACTTAATCAGGGTTCATGCACAGAAATTCAGATTGAATTCCATGACTTTCCATGACCTTTTATGGACAAATTCCAGGACCTATCAGAAATTCTCTATGGATAATGGGGGCATCGAGAAAATCAGTCCACAGCCATGATGGCCGAGAAGAGCATTTTCATAGCATTTCTTTTTACACTGATGCAAATTGAGAACAGCCATAATTTCCTCCCAAATGCACGCTGAGTGTTTAACAGAATTCCCAGACCAAAGTTACCTCCCCTGATGCACACTTGATCACATTCATAGACCACACGCGACATTCGGCAAATAGAACATTCGCTGGTCCAGAAAAATCATCTTTTCGGTAACAAAAAATCAAGAGAAATATTGTCCTGGCTGACGTTTTCAAGTTCCATTTAATTTTTCCATGACCTCTCGCAAAATTCAATGACCAGACACAAAATTCCATGACTTTCAAGGCCTGGAAAATCCATTTTCAAATTCCATGACTTTCCAGGATTTTCCATGACCGCGGGAACCCTATTAATGGACTGGCATGATCCCGACATGGTCGTCACAGGAGATTCGGATTATGCTTCGAAAACATCTCGGACCTGATAGCATATTCTTACTATTTCTCAATCCAGGTGTCGGAACATGAATCTCACTTAAAGAGATATTAAATACGGTGCATATTCATTTCAGGATGTCAGCCGCTGTCTGCATTCCGTCTCTCAATGGTTGTAGTCTGCGGGAACATCTAACACTGTCACAAGCCGTCAGTTGAATATACTGTCAGTTGGGTCAAGACACACCGAGAAAGTGGGTGTGTATATGAACATCATTTCATACATAGATTCGACTGACGGCTTGCGACAGTGTAAGATGTTCCCGCAGACTACAACCATTGAGAGACGGAATGCAGACAGCGGCTGACATCCTGAAATGAACATGCACCGTATTTAATATCTCTTTAAGTGAGATTTATGTTCCGACACCTGGATTGAGAAATAGTAAGAATATGCTATCAGGACCGTCCGAGATGTTTTTCGAAGCATAATCCGAATCTCCTGTGACGACCATGCCGGGATCGTGCCACTCCATTAAGTATATTGCTAAAATACACTGGCACGTGAAAAGAATCGTCAGCAAGAAAGAAGAGAAAAACAAGATATGTGTGAATCAAAATTAATAAACGATTACACAACGTGTGCAGCACAGACAATAGTAACGAAGAAGAAGAGGAGTGTAAATCTAAAATAATGTAAGATTTCACCCCGTGGGTAACTCCGGCATCACTATATCAGGGGTTCATATACTTCGCGTTTTACCACCGTTATTCGGCTGTAAAGATTAGTAAAAAACTGAATACCGACTGTAAAAAACTCAAATATATATCATTTAGGTTAGAAATTATATTCAAAGTTTTCAGACAGAAACTCAATTCCCAAAATGAGATGGATAAGTCCAATCGTCCCAAAACGCTTTGCTTGATCATCACTTCGTGAAAACGGGGAATTCCAGCAGTGAAAATACTGGATTAATCTCGACATGCCAAGCAGGCGGTATCACCATGTACTCTCTATGCGAAACTTGTCGACTCCGAGGTATTTTTTCCCCCCAGCTTCCGGACAATTCGCGCCAATATTCTGACGTATTATCGGAGACCTGTTGCCGCTGATAATTAATGGTTCGTTTCGTGGAACCCACCCGCATCAGTATTTTTGCAAGCAAAAATTACGCATGTTATTAATTATTGGTACTGAGGTGTCAAAATCCCTAAAAAAAATGCCTATAACGAATTCCAGTGATTTAATTGCTCGTAAAATACCGATATTGTCGTAAACACATTTCGTAAAGCCTTTCGTAAAGCCGTCTCTTGTACCGTCCATTCGAAGAGCATTGCAGCGTCACCTGTTGTACAGAGTTCAAGGGATTCCCCATAAACTGACCAATGAAACGGCGGACTTTCTTGAGAATCCTCTAATTCTGTGGTCTCAATTCCGTAGTTTGTCTCACGGCAAAAATAGTAAATAACAAACTGGACATCCGCAATGTAATCTAACGAAATATGCATTGAGAAGTGAAGAAGTATTACTAGATATCGATTTTCACGTGGAGTTCTCAAATCAAACGGAAGTATGTTCACCATACACCCTTTCGTTCCTCGAAAACGAGACAACCGCGCAATCAATTTAGAAATGTCCGCATGGTTGATCGCATTCATCCTGGTGTTGATCAAAATGATTTGGGCCAACGAAGCCATGATAGCTTCAGCAAACAGTTTTATGTTAAATTCACAACTTTCCTATTCTCTGTCATCGAGTGTGTTCTGTCCAAGGCAGATCTGAAACTAGATGGAGAAAACCATCCATGAATTGATGTGATATCTGACGGTCGTAATTCATGGATGGAGCGCCAAGTCATAGTAAAACACCGAGTAGAAATCCAGCCCCCGACGCCTGACGATGGGGATGGTATTTACGCTAAAATACGGCGAAAGCATCCAAGTTTAGCAACTTACTATCTCCTCAGATCATTATCCTATCCATAAACACCGTTTATTTGGGTATTCGGCTCTGTTTTGTTGAGATAGCAGCATAAATCCACACCTACTGTACCGTTTTCTTCCATCCGCCTCTGTTCACTCGAAAGTTAGGCCATCAAGCATGCGCACACGATACACTTCACGTCATAGTCACGTGACTCTCATTTGGCGACCCGTCGTCATCCGCGCACTTCCTCCACACGTGGTAGGGTGTTTCTAGCTGACAGGCGCGCTCGAATCATGGCAGAAGCGGCTAACTGATTACACGCGTGAGAATAATCCTGCATTTTAAAACAATTCTTGATAGTTATTCCAGGTATTGTGTAATAAATATCCCTTGGATTGCGCCCGAGAGGTGATAATGAGCTGTATTAACTGCAACCAGGAATTCATTCGTAAGTTTGACCATGGATATAGCAGGCATCCGGTAACCTCAACATTAAGGGGGTCCGATTTAACCGTGAATGAAGCACTGACAGCAGAATTTCTTAATATCAAAGCCTTCACCCCGGAGAAAGAGAAACAATTTATATGTTCCATGTGTTTCAACTTGCTCGCCTGTCAGCTAGAAACACCCTACCACGTGTGGAGGAAGTGCGCGGATGACGACGGGTCGCCAAATGAGTCACGTGACTATGACGTGAAGTGTATCGTGTGCGCATGCTTGATGGCCTAACTTTCGAGTGAACAGAGGCGGATGGAAGAAAACGGTACAGTAGGTGTGGATTTATGCTGCTATCTCAACAAAACAGAGCCGAATACCCAAATAAACGGTGTTTATGGATAGGATAATGATCTGAGGAGATAGTAAGTTGCTAAACTTGGATGCTTTCGCCGTATTTTAGCGTAAATACCATCCCCATCGTCAGGCGTCGGGGGCTGGATTTCTACTCGGTGTTTTACTATGACTTGGCGCTCCATCCATGAATTACGACCGTCAGATATCACATCAATTCATGGATGGTTTTCTCCATCTAATCTGAAACCAATGATGAAATCTTGGTCCAGTGAAATGGCAGCCATTCATCACTGTGTCACCCAGTGTTTTTTGTATGGATTAGTTTATTCAATCATTGTCAAATCAAATGCAGTCATTAAGTCAATCTGTGATTCATATGTGATTAATTATTCGTCAAATCAATTGCAATCATTGACTGTTAAACTGTGATTCTCATGTCTTATATGGGCGCTTGTAATCAGCAAATAAATTCTATAATTCTATAAATCTAAGGGCAGTGTTAAGTGAAACGTGAAATGCCCTTAGCAAGCTAAGATGGATGTTGACTCGGTGGGCTCATTTCTCTCACCAGACTGTTCCACTATTAGGGAGTTCAGTGTAACATGTCAACAAAAGATTCAATTATGAGATTAAATTTGTTGGAACGATATTTTCTTAAATATCATAACAGCAGGGGGGGGTTTTAGTCACTTTTTCATCTAGGTAACCCAGATTAAAAACTTGAATTTGAAGAATTGAATTTTTGAGAAATTTTGAAATTGAGTTTTGCCCCAAACAATTGAGCTTTTTATTGATGGGAAAATGCTCGCCAAACACGCGCAATTTTTTTTTGTTTAGTGAATAAATATTGAATTCTTCAAGAGATAAGTCGAGTTCCCAAATGAAAATGTTGAATTGTCGTGACAAATAATCAAGCAAAATAATTGATGTTGTTGTTGCCTTCATTATTAGATCAACTCGCGAGTGCTACGTTAGCGTGTCTGGAGCAAGTCAAAATCGGCACGGGCAACGCAACGTTCGTGTTCATGTGTTAGCTGCCTGTGTTGGCAAGCACGATTTTCTTCCGATTAAAATACTCAGTGACAAAGTTTTATTCAGCTTTTATTCTCCGCAATAAAACGATCACTCCGCTTGTTCTGGTTTAGTTATCGAATTGATGTTGCCAGGCATGAACAGTCGATAGAAATACAGGCTGAATGCGCCAGATCGTGCCAGTCAATCTAGTGCAGTTCTTTTTATTTATCCATTAGTTTTGCCTTCCAAGCCAGGTTCTTTATTCGCTAACCACAGCGCCCTCAACGAGCAGATCAATTACATAAAGGGAGATCACTTCCAAGCAGCTCTCGTAAAAGTGTCGCGAGAGCCCATTTTGCAGTATGCGCAAAGACGTTTCCGCGCAGTTGCACGCGTAGCGGCAGCCTTAACTAAGGGTGGTAAAAAATTTGACGTTTATGAACCCCTGTATATCTACGAGTATATGAGAGTATTTATCGTGAATAGTTAAATCTATTCATGATTAGGCTTGGCCCCTGATGAGAGATATGCCTGGGATATACATAAAATATATATTCCCGAAATTATCCGAAACAACTGCAATGAGGTACATGTTAGTACATATACTGATGTTATAATAACTTCTATACTCAGGCAGGTGTAGGGTCAGAACACCCCGAGAAAGCGAGTGTGTATATACATCTCTTCACACATTACAGTGTTTATGTGACACTGTCAAGAGGGATCATGTGTAGGGTGGGTTGAGGGAAATGGGTTGCACAGCGTGTTCGCACAACCAGTGCCCATCGTGGTGTGATGGAGTGCCCGAGTACATCCATCCATCCAAATAGGAGAAAATATCATCTTTGGTTCAATGCCAAACAAAAATGCACACTGAATTTCAATTGAATACAATGAAATTATCCTGGTATCTCAATTTAGTAGAAACAAGAAACATGACAGAAATCAAGAAATCAATAAGGAAATTTATAAAGAAAATTATGTTTGTGTACATTAGAAAGAATAAACCCGGTGACTGTTTTTTTTTCAAATTCGTATAAATTTAGATGAAGCTGTGAGGGGAGTGATTAAAATATGAGAAAAAAATCTATGGGCATTTATAGAAAAAAACAAATGGTTTTCAAAAAGAAAGTTAAATAATTGTCCTCAAAAAGTACATACAATGCATGTATATGGTCTCATTCCATTCGAGTATTTGAGAGCAGGCTTTTTAAAATTTTCAATTTTCTCTTTAATACCACAGTACACATTGATACAGGTGAAAATCCCCAAAGGCTTGGAGAATGTCAATACTGTTTTAATCAAGCAGGTGACAAAGCCCACATACAGTACCACACTGGAGTTGGAACCTTCACTGGTAAGACTGGTCAAGTCCAGTGTGAGCTGTTTTCTGGGGACTGACACTCATACTGAAACAACATATGGCCTCCCCTTCTTTAAACACTGTAAATCCTATCTCAAGAATGGATCCTGTCCAATTATTAATTAGATTCTGTCCAAGGTTGTCCACATGTGAACCTGAGCATGTTGATAAATTTCTCATCTGTCAACCTTCTGAAATTCAGCTTCGAACGGAAAAATTGTGAACATTTCACTTTCAAAAAGTTCATATTGGTTTGGAATACCCAAGCCACTGCGATGATATACATGTACTAGTAAACTATTTCATGTTCAAAGTGCCACCCTACAGTTGCTTACAGTAGGGTATCATACTTCCAGTAGTTTACCCATAAATATGATAAATATTCATTATCATTACTAGCTGGACAGATATGATTGAAGTAATGAGCTTAAATCATGTAAACTCACTCATGAAGGAGCATCATTATAACTGTACCGTAAGGTCTCTAATACTCCAGTACATGTAGTCTATGATAGACTGTAGATTATGATGCTCTTTCTCCTTGTCGTTTTATTCTTTGGATTTGATTACATTACTGGTACCTGGTATACATGTAGGAAACTCACTGATAATCAGCAATGTATTATTGTATGTAAGATAAAGTTTGATGGGATCAGAGACATTGTAGGCCTACATAATACACACATACATGGGCAAATTTTCTCCCATTCTAAAACACCAGTTATCCCACTTGTACATGTACATGTATGCTTTATGTTATCAAGTACAGGCTACAAATCTATAAACAATACTTTCTCCACCAAGTTTGGAGGACATGGGAGGAAAAAATGTGAGTTCATGTATCCATGACTACAGAATGCGACCAGATTGTGCCAAGTTAGACCAATACTCTGCAGTGAACTAGTTTATACTGTATTTGTTTACAGTATACTATCAGACAAACATTTATATGAGCACACATGTGGTCTCCAAATGTCATACCATCCCAGTAATATTGATAATGTACTCTAACATGTGTGGTAAACCCTCAAATGATCCGACCGACCACCTAATTCAATCACCCTCAATTTCAATCAGCTATTCTAATAAACTTGGGTACCGGTATCTCTAAGTCATTAAAATAACAAAGAAATAATGGATTATTTGCATGATTTTGAACCATTTTGTCAACAAACTAATCATCCATGATTTGCACAGCATCTGCTATTACTATTCATAATCAATATTTAAAGGTGAAATGTAAAGGTTTTTGGAAGATTCTCCTTTTCACATTATATAAAGTTTGAATAATGATAGAAATATCTTAGCTACTTCACTTGTTTTAAATCTAAGTATTGTGTCTGCTAGAAGCCTTTAACCCTTTCGTACTTATACCGGCCAAAACCGGCCGGCACCGTATACACCCATAACGGCCGAAAACCGGCCGCAATTGACCTCCATGTAATAAAATCACCGCACAGTAAAATGTCCCATCAAGTGACAGCTCGTCGGTAGTTCACATCGTTGAACAAGGAAATAGTCGGCAAAATACGTTCCAATTTTATTGTAAATCATGCAATAAACGTATAAGAAGTTTATTTTATTGAAGACATACCTTCATTGTGATGGAAATTGAGAAAATCCGCGAAGAATTTGCCGTTTTTTGACCATTTTCAACGCCATCAAAATCTCATTTCCTGCGGTAGAATGTGGGAGATGTTGTCCTCAATTCAAAGGTCATTTCCCCCACTTTCGACCTATGATGGGTGATTTAACAAATAAACAAGCAATAATGCAAACAACGAAGGATTTGATTGGATAAAAATGATGTCATTCCTTCTTCATCGAGGTGAAAACGAAGCAAACTGAGCTGGCGAAGCTGATTGCTTGAAAATGAGGTCATGGCCGTGAGACAATGGCAGCGATTGGCCGGCTGTCTGTTGTCTGTTGCTGGGTGAATTGGGCTGCAGAAAAATGGCGTCGTACGAAACTTCAGCGAGCCGACTGTTGTGTTTACCATGGAAATAAAGGTTTTCTCTGATTTATATGTCAGATAAAAACCCACAGGGACGATGTACTGGTATTTTAGCACGATCGTCCGGTTGAAATGGGCGAATTGTGATGACATTTTTTATGGAAACTTTCATTTGGCTGGGACATAGATGCACGTAATGTTGCTGAAATCAAAGTTTTTTTTCTGTTTATTTTCTTTTCTCGCCTGGTCTGCTTTGATTTTGGACTCAAACGGAGAGATATTTTGAAGGACAGAATAATTAAAGTATGGGCCTTCTGAAAATATATATATACAGCAGGGTTTCAGTAAAGCTACATGCAAATATATTGCTTCAAAAAAAGACGGTCCATAACAAAATCCTCCCGCATGCATTTATCTGAACATACAAGGCTGACAAACGAGACTATGAGCAAGTAGCAAAGGGTTAAATAAGTTGGCACCAGTATCTCAGGACCAGGTAATTCAGGTTTGCAAACCATCTTTGCTTATCTTTCCTTGATTGTGACGTCACATAAACTCATCCAACCGAAGTATTGATGTCCAACCAGCTGATGTGACATGATGTCACAATCTAATGCCAAACAATCTCAGATAAGCAATGCCGTTTTCATTTCTGAACTCGGTCAGGCTTGAGATACCAACTCCGGAGCACTTTCCCAAAGGTACCAAGAGATATGTAAATATCAAAGTAAATGAGCATATTGGTTTGCAAGTTTGATGCTCTCTGGTTCATTCCTCATAACTAAATGGTGACAAATTTATATAGTTTGCAAGGCTGCACAAATTGATTCGCACAGAGGTTACGCAATTTTCCTTATGCATAACCCAGTTTCAGTTCACTTGAATTATGGATATTAACCTGTATACAATAGTGATGGGTTATGCAAATCAAAGGGTTACCCAAAAAATAGATTAACCCATACTTGGGTTAAGCAAAATTTTCAATTTGTGCAGTCCTGGTTCGATTTGATGAAAATGAAATGAAAATGAAAATGAATCAATCTCACTGATTATCTTTACATTGACTATTTCGCAACCACATTTAAAGGTGAACTGCAAAGCTATTAGCTTTTAATTTTATCTAAATTGTTGCTTATATAGATCTTGTCTTATGTGACATAACTTTTATACGTTTTTGGGGCAAATATAGTTCGCAAAATTGTACTAATAACAATATTTAAGTTATCCTGTTATAAATCCGTCTTGAAAACTTGCATCGCTTGTCTCTCTTGGTTTGTAGAACGTTATGACGTTATAGTGGTCCCCTTCATTCAAGTTTTATTCAAATGTGACGTCATGCTACGTCGGATGAATGAACGAGGGCCACTATAACGTCATGACGTTCCAAAAACAACGGGAGGCAAGCGATGACGTTTTTAAAAGTTCTGGCTCTCGGTATAAGTTTTGACTTCTCATATACCCAAAATAAAACAATAACCCACAGAACTATTACCACACATAATCCTAACAACTATAGAAGTTCTTGTTTTATGACATTTTAACAGAACATTGGAAAGCTTTTCAGTTCACCTTTAAAGTTGTTTTTTTTAAAGTTTTTTTTTTAATATTTTTTTTTATTCTACATATATGAAGTTTGGTGCACAAAAGCATATCCATTCCTGGGATAAGCTGGCAATGAGAACACGGAGATGGAAGTACAGATCCATGTACTTGATGACCATACTTCAAGGACAACTTTAGCTGAAGCCTATGATGAGACGTGTATCTTGTATAAGATCAGTAAGCCAAGGCCTGATAATTCAAGGAATAATGGTAAGAACCAATTGGTGACAAATGGGCCTACTTTGACCCAGTGACCCAGAAAAAAAGGTCACTCACTGACTTTAGAAAGGTATTACCACCTGTACATGTATGTGTGGAAGCAAGTTTGGTGGTGCTAAGCATATTCAATTTAAAGATGTGATAAGCAACAAGTGAAAAATTGACACTTTTGACCTGGGGACCCAGAAAATATGGGTCAATCCTGCTGATTTTCAATAGGCTTCTACTCAGGGGGTCATATGTATGCGTGATTTAAGCTTGGTGCTCCAAGGCATATTATATTCATTCTTGAGACAGGGTGGCAAAGACAAAACGGTGAAGGACGGACGTACATGATGATGACAATACACCAAGACCATTTTGGCTTCGTTAAAAAGGAAAACATGAAAACCTTTGCATTTCACCTTGAACATCATGACAACATTACCTGTTCTTCATTTTCGCAGGAACTTTCTGATGTCCACTGTTTCCTCCTTTCACTGTGACGACCGGTTTCTGTCCCCGAGAGTCGTTTTCTCCATTCTTCCCATCTCCATTAGGGAGCTGCTCCTGATGATTGCCTGGTTCCTCCATATGTATGGCGTAGTACAGAAACACGGCCGTAAATATCACCAGCGTTATGCCAATCTTGAAAATCATCTTGCGCCGCATTTAGCTGCAGCTCACTGGCAGGTGAACCCGAACTTATCTTCTCATGCCACTCATAAAACTGCATGGATAAATGTATATGACGAGATGTTCATGGATGGAGAAATGGTGTCATGAAGTCTTCTCTTTGTTTATATATTTTCCATGACATTTGATTACTGTATTCATCTGTATGTCAAGTTTCAATTTCATAAACCATTTGTAGGACTACATATCTGTACCAGGCCGAGGTTGCCAGTCAAAGCCATAATCCCGTCTCGACAGCATTCTTGCAGCATCAAACTGTACATGCTCCACTGACTCAAGTAGTTCATTGATTGTTTCATACATGTACATTATAGATAGCCTCAAGTAATGGAGTATGCATAACCACAAGGATACCACATTATTAGAAATCTTTTTGAATTTTCACATTCTGATTTTTTTGTTCACAGGCCATAAAACATATATCCTCGTGTCCTCAAAAGTGAGACTTCCCCAGGCTGTACATGTGTCAAACCGTTCTTCCTCACTGTACCAGTTAGAGTGGTCTAGACACGTGGACCATCTTTAAACACAGGTCTGTCAACAGGTTGTCGTTGTAGCGCCGCATTGTGAAATGTTACACATGCTAAGCATTGAGTCAGGTGTGTTTATTCAAGTCTGCTTCAGGGCTCTCAGCCAGATGTGTACCTTATTCAATCCACCAGGGAAGGTACCAGTCTGAGGTTGTGTCCGATGTTCAGATGTAATGACAGTTTCTGACAGGAGAAAAAACAAGAGTCAAAATTGGCTTCAATATATGCCCACACAACAATTTTTCCTCAATTTTTGTACAGGACACAAAATTTAGCAATTTTTAATGATTTCCTGTCTTTGGGGTCACAGTGACCTAGACCATGACCTACATTTTGGAATATGACACATCATCTTTCCCTTATGTATCTACTGACAAAGAAATGCTATTTTTAAGGATTTCCTGACTTTGGGGTCAAAGTGACCTTGACCTAATCAGTTTTCATACATGACACAAATCTCTCCCTAATGTACATACTAATACAAAAAAATTGTAATTTTTGAATGATTTCTTGACTGTTGTGGTCAGTGACCTTGACCTTTGCCCTCAATTTTGGTAGATGACACATTGTCTCCTCCTAAAGCATCTTTCCTAATTTTTGGTCACAATGACGTTGACCTCAATTTTGGTAGACAACACATTGTCTTCCCCAAATATATCTACAGACTACTACAGATTTTTAATTATTTCTCTATTCAGGGATCATAGGCAGATTAAATCCCCCAAGTTTGAAATAAATCGGTTGGATTGTTCTCGAGATATCGCGTTCACAACATGGTTGGGATGGATGAAGGGGACGGACGGTTGTGACAATCTTGGATCACATAGTATGGGAAAAACAATCCAGTCATCTTCTCTCCAATGTGAAGCCACCAGCCAAGTTTGAAGTTGATCAGTTCAAATGTTCTCAAGATATCGCATTCATGTAGGTGCTATATAGGTGTGTGACATCCAAGATGGCCACCATCAGCCATCTTGGATGTGGTGGCCATCTTGGATGTCACACACCTATGATGCAGATCTTGGATCAGGAATTTTGGTGAAAAACAAATCCAGCCATATTCTCAGTGATGCGGAGGCACCTCCCCACTTTGAAGATCGGTTGATTTGTTCTCCAGATATCACGTTCACAATATGCATAGGTGATATATATAGGTATGTGGAAGCCACCCACCAAGTTTGAAGTTGATCAGTTCAAATGTTCTCAAGATATCACGTTCATGCATACATGTAGGTGCTATTTAGGTGTGTGACATCCAAGATGGCCACCGTCAGCCATCTTGGATGTCACACACCTAAAAGGCACCTACATGATGGCCACCGTCAGCCATCTTGGATGTCACACACCTATGATGCAGATCTTGGATCACAAAGTTTGGTGGAAAACAAATCCAACCATATTCTTATTGATGTGGAGCCACCTCCCCACTTTGAAGTTGATTGGTTGATTTGTTCTTGAGATATCTCGTTCACAGCATGCATAGGTGATATGGGTGTGGAACATCCAAGATGGCTGATGGTGGCCATCTTGGATGATGTAAACACAATCCCAGCCATCATTTCATCCATGAAGCTCTACCAGGCATTCATTTCGTTCTGCTTTGCGCCTCTCCATTTAGTGTTGCAAGGATCTCACGGACTGTGTCAGAGATGACCCGAGGTCATCTGTTGCCACAGTAAATGAATATGGCGACCATCTAACTGGGCGAATTGATATCAGTCACTACTCACCGATATATATTTCTGCAACATACAGATCTAGGGTAAATTGTCAAAAAGTTGCCTTGCGTTTGGAAATACATTGAATAACTGTTCAGTGTAGTTCGAGATAATTATACATTTTGCGATCAGTAAAGCAGTCAGATAGAACAGTTCTTGGTTTTTATAGGAATCCTGAAAAAAATGGCAAGACCCCTACAGGGGTAAATGCAGTATAGCGCAAAGCACCCTGGGAGAGGATGCTCACCCATGTGAAGCCACCCCCCCCCCCCCCAAGTTTGAAGTTCATCAGTTGATTTGTTCTCGAGATATTGCACTTACAACATGATGCACAGACGTGTTATATGGGTGTGTGAAATTCAAAATGGTTGACCATCAGGCATCTTGGATGATGCAGTTTGGTGGCAAACAATCTCAACCAACCTCTCACTGATGTGAAGTCAGTTGAATTGTTTTTAAGATATTAAACATTTATAATCAATGTTGGTAATTATTATCAAATCAAACCTGCTATTGCTATGCTATGCCTTATATCCTCCTTTAGGAGATCCTTTGCAGAATAAAAGTTACCTCCCTTTAGGAAGCTCAGCTGGTTTACTCTGCGCATGCCCCCCATGAAGTCGTCCTCTTTTTTTACTGCAGCCTATAGATGTGTTTTGTACAAGGCCGTAGAGTGAGGGAAGGATGGGCTGGGCAATCAAAGGAATAGCAGGTTTGATTTGATAATAAATACCAACATTGATTATAAATGTTTAATATTTATTGCTCAAATCTACACCTGCTTTTGCTATGCCATACTACCAACAGATGGAGGTAGGGACCTCGGCCTTGTTGTAGTTCCTGAGTTCATGTAGAGTAACCGCTGAGGTGATCGTGGATGTGGTATATTTTTTAGCTCTTCAGAGGATTCCTGTCGTATAGAAGCTATGAAGCTCAGAGAGTAAAAACTAGTGAGACGGTAAGAAGGGTCATGTACATACCAGGCTTCTGAACCCGAATACTAGGGTACCAGCTGATCATACTGTCATCGCCGTCTCACAGGTCTCTCTGAAGATCCTTCATCTCCGACACGGATGTACCTAAATAATACTCACCGATGTGTCGGGTCTTGTTAGCTGGCTGGCTGGCTTGCTGCGGCGATCGGTGCTACCTCTCCCTCTTTTTTTGTTGAAACTAACGGACCACATGTTGGGTGGCTACCAGCGGCCCTAGCGTGGTCACTCGATCTATATGTACTGACATGTCTCTCAGATAGTAGTCGGTAAAAGTAGAATTTGCACTCCAAGTACAATGTCATCCATGGATAAGTTCTTCCATAATTGCCATGATGTAGCGATGGCTCGTATTACATGGGAAGATGCAGAGGCCAGAAGTGGGGGAGCGTTGAGGGCGAGTTGATATGTCCACTTAATGGTCTACTTCAACCAAGAGGCCACCGTGTTCTTAGTGATGTCACAAGTTGCAACTGGATGAAGAGAGAGAAACAACAGTCGACAAGACCCCCGAACTGGGTCGGTATGGGTGAGGTGAGGTGAGGTGATGACGTATTGCTCGTACTGGACATAACAGGATGTCGTCATCAAGGCCACGAACGAAGTCTGTTAATGCTGGGATAGAATACAGACGTTGAGCACAAGGACCTTGGCGCACAGCCTCAATTTTGGCGATGAACTCTGGAGTCGGTCGGAAAGAGATGCGGGACCAATCTGCCGTCCAGGTCATCGACTTCCTCTCCAGGGCGTGAAGCTTGGATACTTTAGAAGCCAAGGCGAAGGCCGTCAGGAAGGCAGTATAGTAGGCAACAGCTATATAGAGGCTGACTGTAGAGGTTCGAAGGGTGGCCGAAGAAGAGCGCTAAGAACCACCCCAATTATATCCCACTTCGGTAGCAGTTGTCGGATACGGCGAGACTGTACTTAAGGCGAAGGCACGTAGGAGGGCAGAGATGTTGCCATCCAGGCTAATGTCAATGCCCGTCGATAGACGCAGAACCCTGGCTAAAGCTGACCGGTACCCCTCAATGGTGCTGATTTGAAATTTCCTATCTCGGTGTAGATGATGGAGGAAGTCCGCTAATATGGGAAGAGAGGCAGCGTCGGCATTGATGCCTCGACGTCGACACCAGGAGATGAAGTATGTCCACTTAGATTGATAGAGCTGTGATGTGGAAAATCAGTTGGCTGAAATCATCGTCTCTGCAACTTCTGCTGAAAATCCTTGGTCTGTTAGTGCACCCCGGATAGTCTGCAGACGTGTTAGTTGAGCCACTGAGGGGTGTGGTGGACTATCCCGTGAGGTTGACACAACAGGCTGGCCAAACTGGTAGGCGGCATAGTGGGGCGGTGAGAAGAGGAACCAGAGCCGCAAACCGTGGATGAGAAGGCCATCACGGGACGACGAGAAAGGATGACGCAGACGTGCTGAGCAAACTTTAGTAGAACTTCCTGAAGCAGAGAAATGAGAGGGTAGGCATATGCAAGGAAGTTGCCCCAGCTGCTCGATTGGGTGTCGATGGCGAAGGCTCGAGTGTCCAGAATTGGGCTGAGAAGAGGGAGAGCTGTGCATTGTTCCTCGTCGAACACAGGTCGATCAAGGGAAACTCCCAGATGCTGCTGATGCGTTGGAAGATCTCCGGGTGAAGCTGTCATTCAGTCTGAAGAACGGTGTCGAGACGAGAAAGGCAATCTGCTAAGGACATAGAGCCGACCCGGAACATGGCGAGCAGTGAGATGGCAGTGATGTTGCAGAGCCCAGTCGAAGAGGATCCAAACCAGACAAAATGTAGAGTAGGATCGGGTGGTACCCATCTTGATGATGTGAGCAATAAACGGTCGAGTTGTTCGTTGCGATGAGAAAGGACGAATTCACCAGAAGAGATCTCCAATGCTGGACTGCTAAGATGACAGCTTTCATCTCCAGAAGGTTGATATGAAGTCTGGCTTCCGACAACGACCATCTGCTGGACACCTCAAGGTCATCTAGATGGGCTCCTCAACCTGTCACGGAAGCATCGGTGTAGAGATGGCGATCTGGAGCCAGTGATAGGAAAAGGAACTGCCCGCATGAGATTGTGACGGGACTGCCACCAAATCAGATGGAGAAGTAGAGACATCAATACTGGAACTAGAGGATTGAGGGATGACATCTGAAAGTATGGATGAAGATGATACTGCAGTGACCGAACTTGGAGACGCCCATAGTGAGTAAGGTCCTGCGTGGATGTGAGAAAACCTAGAAGATCTTGCCAGAGATGAAGGGCTGTGAAGACGATGACAAGAACTTAGTACCAACGTCTGAAGCTTGGTCCACCGGTCTTCCAGGGGTCGTACCAGTTGATGGACCGTGTCGAAGACTGCCCCAATGTAGTGACGAAGTTGCGCCAGTACCAACTCTGACTTCTGAGGGTGAGGAATGAACCAGAGACGTAGAAGGATGAGCAAGGTGAACCGGATCTGAGCGTAGAGGAGAGACTTGTCCGCCGCCCAAATGAGGGTGTCGTCTATGTATACCTCGATGTGAATGCCCCGTAGATGGAGAAAAAACCATGACTGATGAGCAGGGATTCATAGAAGTCCTGTTTTACCCCCGGTAATCAGGAATAAAATTCATTCAAATTCGAAAACTCAATTAGGATCTTCAAATTCAGCTAAACCTTTCACGATTTCGACAAAAAACTCAATAGCCTAGATGATTTCAATGAATGAAACAATATAAAATCATTAGGAATGGTGGTAAATTTGCAGAAATACTCAATATGAAGAAAATACAAAAGACTGCATACACTCAATTGAATAAAAAATACTCAAATTTTCGACTTCTATGAATCCCTGGGTGAGGTGATGCGAATGAAGAGCCATGGGGTGATGTTGACTCCGAAGGGTAGGACATGCCACTAGAATCGTCGACCGGCGATGGAAAAGAGTAGGAAAATGGTGATGACGAGAATAAATGGGTATATGGAGATATGCGTCCTGCAGATCGATGGAGGCCAGCCAATTCCGGTGATGTACACGGGCCCGGATCGATGAAACCGACGTCAACTTGAAATGAGGTGGTGACAGGTGACAAGAAGCGTCTGAACGTGTCCTGAGAGAACTGGAAGGTGTGATGGACGAGGTCGGGAGATGAGCCTGGGCTGGGTCTGTGAGTCGAAGAGGAAACCATTTCCTAATGACTCTAGAACCCAGCGTCGTCTGTAATGAGCTGCCAAATCTCCCAGAAGTGCTGCAAACGACCGCCGACGGAAAGATGACTGAAAGCGCCAACCACGGGAACGTGAAGACTTGTCAAAGGGATGAAAACTACCATGGGGATCGTTCCAGCGCTGGGTAGTCTTGTGAACTTGATCCCGGCTCTTCCTCTGGCCAAATGAAGACGAGGCATTAGCTGGACCCTGAGTCGCTGCAGAGAAGAGTCTTGACTCTCTCTCCTCACGAAAAACCAGGCATAACAGGCTCAATTGCGTTGTTAAAGACGAACTAGAAGTCAACGGCTGGTGCATCAGTAGGATTCTAGCTGAAACCGGAACCTCGGCCTTGGAGTTGCACAGGAATGCTATGCGCTGAGACTGAAGGAGAGAAGCATAAGAATAGGCGCCAGCCTCGATTACCTGACAGTAGTCTTGTTCAGCGGGTCAAGAAAAACCCTGAAGGTAGGTGTGGTGGCCGGGAGACAGAAGAATCGACCCATCAGGCTGACAGATGGCAGGATCGAACGCAAGTCAAGCTGTGGCGGCCAAGAACCAGTCGGTGAATGACGTAATACGCTGAATGGCGAGAAACATCTCCTGAAGACGATCAACTTCCTAGGAGGAGAGGCTAAAGGAGAGCGGCTTGGAAAAACTTCAATACTTGATCCAAATCGCGGTCCGGTACAGGAGGCTTGTCTGGGAGAAAGCCATCGTGGAGTTTGTAAAACGTGAACGTAGGTTTCTCAAACTTGTCGTCGTCCACAAGTTGACGGTCGTAAGATTCTTACTTAGTACATATGGATGCCCATTCCGGAGCAGAGTTGACGTCCGGTGAAGCCGATGACTTCCGAACAGAGGCATATGATGCAGAAGACGAACGACGATCAGGTGAAACATCGACGAGGCCCCAATGAAAAGACGTAGATGCAATAGGGAAAGGGAACGTCAAGATGCCAGAAATTGACCGAGGCAGAAACCGTAGGTTGATTGCAGATAACTGTTGTTTCTCAATAAAATCCATGTTCAATCATGAATCACCACCAAATTTGAGGTCAAATTCTAATCAGTCTGTCTCAAATGTATTTGATCAATTTGATCATCCAGTTGATTATGGTAATCAAACTCATGTAGATTATTTTTTTTTTATACGATGCCGTAGCTCGAAAACTGTTTTAGACGAAGCAGACGTAGAAGCAGGACAGGGCTTAGATCGTTGGGGTGAAGTCGAAGCCCATTGTAGCAGAGAACTAGGCTGTGGATGAACATCAGTAGTAGTCAATTGATTGGATGAAGCCGGAGCACGTAGTGTCGATGTACTGGGCTGTGGAAGGACAACAACTGAGGTTGACCGAAGAGGCGAAGCCGAAGTCCGTTGTGCTGATCTGAATAAGAAACAAACGGCCAAGGATGAGTACTCGATGCAGAAGAAAAGGCCTTTTGTCTGGACCCGATAACAAAAGGTCGATCTGCGATGATAGCTCTCAATGTTGAAGCAGACCGCCACTAGGAGACTTGTGTCTTTGTTGTCCCAGATGCAGTGGCGGATGATTGCGTAACTCCAGACTAAATCTTAGTCCCAGAGCCATCAGACGAGTCGCTGATGTCGCGATGATCTCGAATAGACCTGTCTAGGTATGCCAGAGGTAGAGTCGAGTTGTCGATTTCCACCTGCTTGACTGTGAATTAAAGGCTCGTGAATATAGTGTGTTCCTCTCTAATCTGGTATATCACCATGAACGTTACGACAGACACGTGTTCTACACCGCTCTATATCGACTTTACTATGCTGGAGATAAACGGCAGCCTAAATGGTAGGCCACGTGCGTATACGCATGTACTCCCTGGCCGTACACAGGCTGTTTTTGGAATAAATATGAAACATTTATAAACAATCACAATGTAGGTATTCCACTTGGGGGGACATGCTAGAGCTGAGAAGATGGGACACTTCCAAGTGCGACCCAAGTAGATCTTCATTAAATTTCATGTCGCCAACGAGAGCATTTCTGATTGTCGTCTCTCGTCAACAGATAGGTTGGAATCCGACCGTAGAAGGAACGCACGTCTACCCTGGACGTAATTTCGCCAGGTAGTATAGTCACAGTCCAAATATTCCAAACAGGTGACCTGCCGATAGCATAAATGTCTTTGCACAAAAAGCAGGGTCGAATGAGAATCCAAAATAGACCAAGAATGCCGACAGGAATGGCAACGTTTGGAATTTTCAGGGAATGTTTGACCAGACATTGTCCAATATAAATCTGCTAGTAGTTAGCTTTACAGAAAAATGACCCTAGGTTACGTCTAAATCTAGAAGAACCTAACAGGAACTCCTTTCAAATACGTCTACATGCGGCAGATGCAAGAGAAAAAGAGGACGACTTCATGGGCGCATGCGCAGACTAAACCAGCTGAGCTCCCTAAAGGGAGGTAACTTTTATTCTGCAAAGGATCTCCTAAAGGAGGATATAAGGCATAGCATAGCAACAGCAGGTGTAGATTTGAGCAATAAATATCGCATTTACAACATGGTTGGGACAGACAGAAGACAGTACGACAGAAGGATGGATGGCGGACGGTTGGATGGGTAGCATTTTCCCCCTCCCACTAACATGGCAGGGGACAAAAAATCTATTTTGCTCCGAATGTCTAAAGTGTGCTTGTCTCCTCCGATCCACACATACGCCACCTACTTCTCCAAAAGGAAAACAATCATTTCAAATTGTAAAACATTCAAAGTTCAAATTGAATATTGTACCTTAAATTCGGAAATCGAATTTCAATATCAATTTTAAAATTGTAATTCAAATTTCATGTAAGTTGAAATATTTCAATGAAAATTCATATTTCAAGTGATACATGTATGATAAGTTTATACTGGATGAAGTCCCAAAACTAATGTGATTTTCCTCGAATCTGTCTGAATTTGTTCCCAACATGGAGTAGAATTTCAAATAACCTGCATGGTTTATTGTGCAGCACTGGCTCCCATTTGTATTCCTACGTGCGGCCGCTTTGTGCACAAACAACATTTATGGCAAGGCTTTGGTGTAAGACCTCCCAAGAGTTTCACTAGTAGGCAGCAGGTGGCGATTTTTCACAATTACCCCCATGTAATACATGTAATAAAAATTTCCCACCCCTTGTCACTCTTTTGGTGATTTCTTTCCCATGACCTAGTGGAGTCATGAAAATTCACCCACTTGTCAATCTCAACATGATGAAGATATTGAAAAAAAAAGTGAAAAAAGTGAAAAAAAAAAAAAATCATATTTATATTTATTTTGCATGACAATTTTAGTCAATGGGACTGTCAATCGGACTTAACCCAGTAAAGTTTAAGAACCCCAAATGC
This sequence comes from Hanleya hanleyi, assembly GCA_036873755.1. Lineage (NCBI taxonomy): Eukaryota > Metazoa > Mollusca > Polyplacophora > Lepidopleurida > Hanleyidae > Hanleya > Hanleya hanleyi. The sequence continues at coordinate 68,162 of JAVTVY010023291.1, forward strand.
AGCATCAAATTGATCTACAAGTGTCAAATAATATAACCTAAGTGATATTAGCCCAATATAAAGTCAAATTCACCTGAAAAATGAAGGAATATGAAATGAAAAATTAATATTGAGAAGGATATGGTTGATATTTTAACTTGTAGGTACTAAATGGGGAAAATAGTGGTTCTTAATTTGAGGTTCTTATATTTAACTGCTTTAAGCCCGATTGACAGTCCCATTGACTAAAATTATATACAAATAAATACAAATATGAAATTATTTTTTTCATTTTTCTTATTTCATTTTCTTCCTCATGTCGAGATTGCATTTTCATGACCATACTCCAATCTCGAAACCAGAGCTATCCGGTCATGTCCTCCCTACTAGGCTCTGGGACCAGGCTCCTAGTACGATCGATCATTGGATAGCACACAAAACCCTAGAATTCAGAACATAACGAGTGTGTCTCTGTGGAGACCATGCCGATGTCCCGAGGTCATGAATGTTACGAGCGCGTCTGCGAGATGACGTACTCAATATGCATTCTTGTGAAATATTTTCTATTATGACGTCACAACGTTATGACGCTGACCATGCAAGTGACTCATGACTGACATTTCATAAGGAATTGGATATGTTCCAATGGACCCGGAAGATGACACGTAAACGAATTTTTCAATGTATTATGGGACCTACTTTCAGTGAGCGTGGTCCCAGGGGTTCGTTTGGGCGGCCATTTTCCAGTGGAAAGCGACCCCTGGTGGCGAGGTTGGACCATACTCCAAGCCGCTGAGAAGAAGTCGTCAAAAAACTGACAAGGGGTGGGAAAATTTGATTAATCAGATTTTCAGGTATAAATCTCCCTTAAAAGAACTAAAAATAGTCGCCAACTTCAGTGATTTTGCCACTAACTTGAAAATTTCATGAAACCTCTGCCTCCTATTGAAAAGGTAATATCCTGTCCAAAAGACTGAAAATACAAGTTGCATCCGTTACCTCGCATGGAACAAGAACAACGTCACAGCCCATAGCACCTCACTTTCGTGTACAAATATGGTGGCGTCCTAGGGTCACTCTTCGCAAAATAAACACATCCAAATTAACACATCGAATGAAATATTTCCGTGGAACACTTTATTTCACGAAACATATATATAGGGCAAATTCCTGAAGCAATATGATGTTCTCCTTTAAATATTTTCACCTCACACGATCAAGGTACATGATGTATATCAAGATGAGAAATGTCAATGTAGCAGTAGCATGCACTGTGATGAATAATTTTTGGAGCTTAATCTGCTAATCCATATTCATGAAGGTCGATCTACTTTCAACAGAGACTGTGTGATAATTTTGGATAGTGCAAAGGAATCCCAAACATCAGTTTGTGAGTAAAATCAATATGTATCAAATAACAGCCGTATCGAGAGCATTTTGCTGAGTTCAGAAATAATAAAGACATAAATAAAACTGCGCTCTTTCTCATCACCTCTTTTTTTCAAAATCCTTTTTTTTAAATTTTGTTTTATTGGGCACCTACACAGGGCTTCATGTTTAAAATAGCTCACGTCAAAATATTTAGGAGAGCGTATTTGAAAGTCCGGCGAGTGGTTGCAATATAATACAACATAAAATATGACAGTTTACGTGAGCGGGAGTAGTAAAGAATAGGAGCCATGTACAGCCATAGTATACCCCGTGTGTGGAATGAGTCATGAATGAAATTTTTCTCAAATCCTCACAATTGCAACCGTTTATCCTCCCCGAATGATTCTTTACTACTCCCAATATTGAATAGTTGGAAAACGGTTGCAATTGTGAGGATTTGAGGAAAATTTCATTCAGGACTCATTCCACACATTAACCCAGAGACTCTGGCTGTGATAGGCGAAAATAGGTGAGGGGGCATGGCATTCATATCACAGCCCAGAGCGCTCCTAGGTTAAATTTTAGCGATAAAATCTGATGTCCCGAAAAGTGAGTTTTCGCAATCTTTCGCTGGCGAAAATAACAAAACGGGAGAGAAATAATATGCCAATTTGATACAGTTTGACCGACCTGAGCTTCTTTCACCATGTACCATCTTTCGTGACTGTTTTGATCCTGACAAAATGTGATCAAACGTGTGGGAAAAGCATTGACTGATTTTCCCGTTTTGGCGCGTTTCTGACATGTTGTAAGAGTATTTTTATCTCGTGACCTTTCTGATCACATGAATAAACACACGTAGCTTATTGGTTTATAGTCAGCATGGGTCTATTTCTTGATGACGTGAGCCAAAAGGTCAACCATATTCTGTGCATGTCCCTGTCAACCGTGGAGAAAGAACACAACGGTTTTTAGACAAAATCCGTGTTTGAAGGCAGATTCCATCTAATTAAAAGAGTCATTAGGTGGTTGTCATATTGCTGGAGATGCCAAATCATATTATTTATTCGATAAAATGCTTTTTGTGCCTCTATCCCAATTTCCCACGCTGTGTGCAGTTAAAGATCTCGAGTGACTGTCGTCTTATTTAGTCATTTCCATTTCAGGCTCTATTAGTCCTTCGGGCTAAGGAGTCAGATTCAGCAACAACAACCTAAAAAAATAAAGTCCTTAGCCGTAGCTAAGATTCATAGCGTCTCCCTTCCCTCAACGCTATGTCGACGACAAATAAATTTCCCTGGTGGTAACCTTTACCTTTGCACCCTATTGGACCTTCATTAACTTGAGAAAATGGGCTGCCATGAATAAAAATACAGAAATGGAAGACTAAATGGCCCTTCGTCGGTCATATATTAATTACAGACGTTAAAATTATCCCTATGGAGCCTCAAAATCACCTGAAATCGAAGGTCAAGAAGATGGGCATTTCCGTCATAATAGACCCCTTGTATACAGGTGATGATGATCACAACATCGATTATGGTATTTTTATTCATTGCGACCCTTTTCTCAAGTTAATGAAGGTCCAATAGAGCGCAAAGGTAATAATAAATGCGCCATGGAGATGTTCGAGTTACCGCCAGGGAAATGTATTTGTCGTCGGCATAGCGTTGACGGAAGGGAGACGCTATGGATCTTAGCTATTTTAGCCGATGTTTTCGGGCTATCCACACATGGGTTACTATGGCTCCTATTCTTTACTACTCCCGGCAAGTGTGCATAAGCTATTAATTTATCAACACTATTCTTTACTTGCAACACTCACCATTTTTTTAAAGAAACGCAAGAAACTGAAAGGCGATTTCACTCCCTTGCAGTCCCGCGTTTCTTGGCAAATTTTCCTTTGAACAGGAAGAGCACTTTTAGGGGAGGTAACCACATTAAAGTGACCCCTGAATGAGCCAAGTCAAAAGTTATTCCCCTTGAATTAAATGATTCCGATAATCTCTACTTGTGCACCAGATCTATGCCCTATTTGCAGTAAATTCGATCACCATCGTATTTTATCACATCAAATGGTATCAAACATCACTTCCTGTGATGGATTTATCACCCTACTGAATCGACAAGTGTGATTATAGGTGAATGCACCAGTCCATTTGTCATGCGACCATGAACTGTAGGTTGAATCACTTCACATTGAAGCCGCATAACAGCTTTTTACCGATATCAAAAGAAATTTTCCACATTTTGAAACTATGTTATCTGATGAAAAATACCATACAATAATGACAAATAATTTTCCGTCTTTATGCGGAACTGTCTGTGGTTATGTTTATCATTGCATGCAGTTACGAACTTAAAACATTGTACATATCCAACTGAATCTGTCTATTATTTATATGTTATATATATATGTTATATCTTTGCACTGCCTTGTATGGGTGTATGCAATAAAGAATTGAATTGAATTGAAAAAAAAAAAATAACAGCTGCAATGTTATAATGAGGCAACATGTGATTATATATCAGATATGTCGACAGTCCATTGTAGCTACCATTTGTCTTGGCAACAGTCCATTTGGCGAATCATTAGATCAGACGATGTGCTCTCTGTGCATCATTCACAAGTGCATGTTGACCTACAATGGACTGTCGATCGGTCCGATGATGATACAATGGACTGTCGTAATATCAGACAGACAGAGAATATACTATTAATGGTTCATATTCCTCTTAAACACACACAAGCGGAAGGAATCGAGAGATGAATGAGTCAGTGATACATGAGGCAGGTAGTAAGTTCCCATGTGTTCATTTTGTGCTCATTTCCTCACACTATAATTCGATGCTAATACCTACAATGGACTGTCTACCAACACCTAAAAACACCTCTCGCTGCAAAAATGTTTAAAATTTTTGTTAACTTGAAATAGTAATAACCCTACGTTTGGTGACAATATAGTACGATATTTCTCCTTCAAAATATGACTGGACACCAGTAACCATACCTGTCATCGATATGCTGAAAATCGTTCATTTTCGGCTGTGGTCACTGTCGTCTGGTCAGACACACGCCCACGCTTGATAACGAAAGCACTGGAAAACCTACCATTGACTGTAATTTGACACGTGACCGGCGGTTTTCACCTATAATCATACTTGTTGATTCAGTAGGGTGTTTATTAGAGAAATTATCGAACAGGTCAATCTTAAAAGTTACAGTTTATTCTCTAGTGTCAACAGCTCCACCGAAGAGCAGATAAAACAAAACGGATGTTCTGAGAATACCGAGATCTGTTAGGATAAATGAATAGTAACGTGCAATTTATTTTGACACATTATGCGTAATATGACACAATACAATGTCAGATCAGTAAAAAGCAAATTTATCAGGTTCGCTCCTAGCAAACAATCAGTGGTCATGTATAGTACTGGTAAAAGCATTATAATTTTGAAGGTGCATAAACACATAGCTGCTACAAGCTGGTCCAAGAGAGAAGCACCGATAAATGGCCTCAACAATAACAAAATAGGCCATGTACAGGTAGCACATTCTGATCACTCATAAATCCATATATATACAATTGACCACTGCAAATTTTTCGTGGCTGATGTTTGGTATGTATCTTTCAAGTAAAATATTAAACATTTATAAACAATGTTTCTATTTGTTACCAAATCAAACCTGTTTCAATTATGCCATTAATCTCCGTCAGGAAGATGATACAACGTAGAAAAACGGAAGTTTAAAACTAAAAGTTAGCTCCCCTAGCGGAGAGTTGTCCGCCCCTAGGGGAACTCTCCCACCTCATTCCAGCAGGATTACTATAAATGCTCAGCTCAAGCTATATTCGCCCTCTATTCTCATTATAATTACCGAGACCTGTAGTGTTTAAGGCCGGCATGAGGGGACGGAGGGAGGGTCCATTAAATTGAAACAGGTTTGATTTGGTAACAAATAGAAACATTGTTTATAAATGTTTAATATTTGTAGCCCAAATCGTAACCTGTTTCAATTATGCCACAGTACCAACATATGGAGGCGGGAACCTCGGCCTTGTGGTAACTCCCATAGTAGAATAGTAATCGCTGGAACGACACAGACATGGGTATAAATCTGAGACATTATTACACATCAATTTAACCCTGGCTACAGACACATAGGGTAATTGAAGGAATTGATACAGTTTTACTTATCTGAGTGTCTCCATCCATGTAGCTGTGCTCGTGATGTGGTACACATTTCCACCAAGTTGCAGGAATCCCGGGGCACCGTAGGCAACAACAAGGTCCTCTTGGTAGACTCTGTATGACTAGGGGGGTCGTCAGCCGCAGCCGTTGCATACAGGGAGATCCTTGGCCCAACCATAAGTAAGGGGAGGACAAGCGCTGCCAATACTTGGAAGGTACCAAGTCCACACCACTCTCAGTTCGCAAGCCTCTTGAGGTCAACTCACCATACTTGGAGTGATGATTACGATGCGTTGGAATTGACCGTGCTAAGTACGAATCTGCCACAAACTGAGCAATAAAAACGAGGTCGCGAGAGCCCGTAAAAACCCACACCAAACACAGCGGGTCGAACTCATTGTTCGTGTGAAGACGTGATATTGAATACATATTGTCTCCATCACGCAGGACTGTGTTATCAGATAAGCCCGAGATTAATATTGACTTTAGAAAATATATCGGGTAATAATTTCAAGATATAAGAATTTTGAAAACTCCGACAAGAGCCAATTAATTTCGCGACGTACGTCCGAAGACAATAAACACATGGCAGATGGAAAAACAGACCATGTGAAGTCTACAAATTTGCCCAAACAAAATTTTGACAAGACAGAAATGTGAAAGGAAAAACTATCCCCAAAATATTAATTTAATCACCATCGAACCATTGACAAAATGACATAGGTGAGACAACATACGGCGAGGAAGTATTCCTTCGTCTGACATTTAATACGAGGATTATTCGAAGTAGACGGCATATCCGGCAGCAACGCTAAAAGTGCATCCAAATTATCCGAAAAACCATCATTGACGTATGTTCCTAATTTTACACTGAAGAAAAGGAATCACAGATGAACTCGACGAGACCGGTGTAGGAGAACGTCGAGTCGAAGTACGAGAACGGCATACCGGAGAACGGGATGGCCGAAAAATAGAATTAGAATTCCCGGTCTAATTCTCACCAATTTCGTAAACAGTATGCACTATTTTAATAAGCAATAATCGTCGACAGATTGGATATTTAACGATGGAAATTGATTGAAATATCAAACAATTATAAACAATGTTTCTATCTGTTACCAAATCAACCTGCCTCAATCCACCATTATATCAGTTTGCCTCATGTCCGATAATAGTCTAGTTGACAATATTTGATGAGCTGTAAAATAATGGTTTGTCTTTTAGATCATCACCTGTGATCATCCTCGTCATTCTGAATACTTTCAGTATATTTCCAATACAAATTAAACATTTATAAACAATGTTTCTATTTGTTACCCCAACTCAATCCTAAAATTGAAGTCCCGTAACATGTCATTTCGCTATTATAGAATCGCTGATTCATAGATAAACGAAACCGCAAGAGCAATTTTGACACTCAATGGTAGGTCTGAATAACCCACCATAAAACGAGAAACGGATTTAGAACTACGTTATAATAAGACACGTTTATTCCGTTTAGGTAACGGAGTGTGAATACAAAAGACAAAGGAGAGGTCGAGATGATATGCGAACCCACTGCATTTCATTGTCCGACGAGAACAATGGATTGCTAAGGTAGGGCAGGTTAGAGAAGTCTTTGTCAAGCAGACAAAGGAACCGGTTTGACTGCATACATAGCCAAACCTATACATGTAGGCTGTCTAACTAGACGTAGAACCGTCCCGCCAGTATATTTATAGAGGCGGGCGAGTTCTGACCACTAAGACCATGGGAAAACATTTATATAATTGCAACGATAACTTCGTTAGCTTTCAGGTCAATTACAAGCAATTCCCAACATACGTCTGCCGACTTCCGAAAGAAACGGGTCGCCAGACGCCTGCAAAGGTAAACCCGTCTAGCCTGGGTGAAATCCCCCCACGCTAACGGGTCTCTAATATACACTCGGCGAACTTCGCCGATAACACAACTCTTTACAAGAAAACCAAACCGTGTGGGCGTCCAAACTGGACCACCATTTCACACACGAATTACATGCATTAGATATCGGAATCTCAGACATAACCAATGAAAGGATTTCCGACAATAAAGAAAGGATTTCCGACAAGAAATAACACAAGTCAAAACCGATAAGGATACTGAGGGTCGTTACAACAACAACCCAGGTTGTATAAACACTTCCTTCCTGATGTGTACTGGTCGAGGTACAACAGAGAATAGAGGACGAATATAGCTTGAGCTGAGCATTTATAGTAATCCTGCTGGAATGAGGTGGGAGAGTTCCCCTAGGGGCGGACAACTCTCCGCTAGGGGAGCTAACTTTTAGTTTTAAACTTCCGTTTTTCTACGTTGTATCATCTTCCTGACGGAGATTAATGGCATAATTGAAACAGGTTACGATTTGGGCTACAAATACCTGGATTTCGCAGCCTTTGGATTGAAAAAAAAAAAGAAGCTTATATCACCATCACACACAAATAAGATTTTTCAAAATAAACATATATCCTGTAATACTCTTTAAGACCAGTCAACATTCAGGAGATGAATTTGATGATCCAATTGACCCCCGGAAATAGGTCAAGATCTTTAGGAGGATCTTGGACAGGAGTAGTTGCATGTATGGAGAAAATTAAATTTTCTAAGCCCGTGCATACATATATCAAGTTTTAAGATCTGCTGACCTGGAAAATGTGTCTGGGGTTCACTCTTATTCAATACTCTTCTGGTCCATGACCAGGTACAGTTATGGTGTGTAATTATGTGGCATGGTGAAACTGAAGTAATGAGAAGTTGACAACAGATGGGTCTCCTTTGTCCTCATGAATGGTTTACAATTACTTGATCTCTTAAAATGTACACTAACAAAGTATTGCATAAGACAAAGGCCTACTAGAAATATTTGCGATAGTATCTTTCCATTGGTAGAAATTTAAATTTTGCAAAACTCTACGAAATCGCTCACTACAACACATACGGTAATTCTCCTAATAATTCAATCACAGGAAGTTCACTTTTCAACTCTGTTATTCAAACACAGAGAAAAAGTAACATTCCTATTCTTCATTCAAATTGAAGAAAAGTCATATAATGACAAAATGTGACACTTTGTAGCTGGTGCCATGAAGAATATTCCCAGATATAAGCCTTTTTTGCTGCAATTCTGGTGATCGAATTATTAGGTGAATTACCGTACACTAACATGAATGTCAACTAAATAAGCCTCTAGTTGACATCCAGGTCAGACTCGTTGAGTACAGTGAGTATATACCATGAATAAATGCTCAAATAAACATGATAAATGAGAAGAACAAAGAACTAGTGTCTCATATAAACATGGATTTATTGTGATATTTTTTAACAGATCTGGAAAGTATAAAGATGTATGTACATGTAATACTCGGTAATTGTGTATCAGACTGAGGAATGTCTCGATAAAAGACAAATTATTTATGAAATATCATTGTAATATACATATGTAAAATTTCTATTACACATACTTCCAACACATTTGTCAGATTGTTCAGCATCTGTCTAGGAATAACAGAAAAGGATGAAAAAGAAAGGGTGATTGCTTGATCAATTCCACACAAGCCATTGTACAATATACACTGTTACCTCTGTAAAAATATCCAAAATTTTTAGAGGCACTCAAGGGATGTTAATGATGAACAAGCTGAGTAGCTAGCAGGTCCTCCGCCAAGTAGCCTGTTTGAGAGCATACAGCATATACGCTTCCAATATCTCCTTAAATGTAACTTGGAAAGTTGATATGTGTATGTGGAAAGAGACGTTCATCTGGAATTGTTGAGACAATTTGAGGAGGTTTGGAAAGCAGTAATGGGTAGTGTAACACTGGAATGTAAGTCTGTAGTTGTATATGGATTTGTGGATGGTGAGGTTTATAAATCGATGAGTGGAATAGATCAAGATATCGCGTTCACAACACAGATGGGTACAATATGGGTGAGTGAAATCCAAGATGGTCAATGGCAGCCATCTTGGATTACATACTACCTCAATGAAAATCAATACCAATCGCTGTCTAACTGATGTGAAGCACCGTCTCGGGTTTGAAGTTGATTGGTCAAATTGTTGTCGAGATATCACGTTCACAAGATCCGAGACAGATGGAATCCAATATCGTCAATGGCAGCCATCTTGGATTATGTACCTCAGTGAAAACCAATACCAATGGCCGTCTAACGGATGTGAAAAACCTTCCCAAGTTTGAAGTCGATTGGTTGATTTGTTTTTGAGATATCGTGTTAACAAGATGTGGAACGGAGTGAATCCAATATGGTCCATGGCAGCCATCTTGGATTACGTATCTCAGTGAAAATCAAAACCAATGGCCGTTTAACTGATGCGAAGCACATTCTCAAGTTTGAAGTGGATTGGTCGAACTGTTGTCGAGATATCGCGTTCACAAGATGTGGGATGGACAGAATCCAATATGGTCAATGGCAGCCATCTTGGATTACGTACCTCAGTGAAAATCAATATCAATATCAATAAAATGGCCGTCTGATGTGAAGAACCTTCCCAAGTTTGAAGTCGATTGGTTGAATTGTTCTCGAGATATCGCGTTCACAAGATCTGGGACGGATGGAATCCAATATGGTCAATGGCAGCCATCTTGGATTACGTACCTCAGTAAAAATCAATACCAATGGCCGTCTGACTGATGTGAAGAACCTTCCCAAGCTTGAAGTTGATTGGTGGAATTGTTCTTGAGATATCGCGTTCACAAGATGTGGGACGAACAGAATCCAATATGGTCGATGGCGGCCATCTTGGATTACGTACTTCAGTGAAAATCAATACCAATGACCGTCTAACTGATGTGAAGCACCTTCTCAAGTTTGAAGTCGACTGGTCGAATTGTTCTTGAGATATCGCGTTCACAAGATGTGGGACGGACAGAATCCAATATGGTCGATGGCGGCCATCTTGGATTACGTACCTCAGTGAAAATCAATACCAATGGCCGTTTTACTGATGTGAAGCACCTTCTCAAGTTTGAAGTCGATTGGTCGAATTGTTCTCAAGATATCGCGTTCACAAGATGTGGGACGGACGGACGGAGGGACGGACGGCTAGCATTTCCAAGTCCTCCCACCACTTCGTGGCGGAGGACAATAACTGCTCTATGTTCTATGTTAGCCCAGGTTCAAGCTCTGATCAAATTGTAGGAGGGGTAAGCTTAAATGTTCGCCTCTTGTTTAAAAGGCAGAGGTAAAGATATCAGAACTGTACCCCGTAATGATGAAATAATGAGGGACACCTGTAACCAACATGTGGGTGACAGGGTGACTATTAACAGTTAGAGATGAGAGCACATTCAATGGACGGACAATTTGATTACCCACATAACTGAATCACAGTCTGAACTAGGGAATTACACATCTATCAGGTCAAGATATGTCTCATTCCACAAAGAGTAGAACACACCACAAAAATGTTAAGCTCTCGTGAAGTCCAAATCAGTCATCATTCATTAATTTGAGCATTTACACAAGATAATATAAATGTTAACATAATAAGAAAATTAAGGAGTTATTTTTTTTTACTTGTTAACCCTTTCACTGATTATTCCCTGTTTAACAATGTACACCAAGACTCTATAAAGCCAAAACCAGGGGAAGATCGGTGAAAGGGTTGAGAGCTGTAACGTTATTGTAATGTGTGAAGACTTTGTTGCTTGGGCCGAGACTAAGCCATGTTCTTAAATTAAAATGCATTCCAGAAGTCAATTTAATATTATTCAAACATTTAGAAACAAAACAGTAAAATGTGGTGATCCAATTTGTTTACATACATAACTAAGAGAACAAAGTTACTCAGCATCAAAACAAGGAAGAAAATCATGACATGCTATTTTATCTCTGCAATACATTAATGAATTAAGTCTTATGATTTTTTTTAAGCGGGTTCATGGTTACAAATAAAGACCACTTGAATTGAGTCTTATGAGTTTTTTTTAAGCGGGTTCATGGTTACAAATAAAGACCACTACAACATGAAAGAAAAAACTTCAGGGATATGAATTTACCTCCTCTGAGCCAGTCAACCATGACTTTTACCCCTAAAGCAAGATCTCACATGCTTTTGGCAGCTGTAACCTGGGCACCAGTGATGATCTGCAATATGTCTGAAGACCGCAAGCTTATATCACTGTTCATATATCTTTGGTACAGATCATTGTTAATTGCATGCTGACTGGCTGTTTTGTTATCTGCTCCATCAGTAACCGTACTTGAAAAGGATGGGCAGTCACAAGAAGTAGGTCAAGCCAGTGTGGGATTCTTTTGTGCCAAGGGCCAGATAAGGTGGCATAAGCTTTGCAATCTTTAGATATACTGCAGATCTAATCTGGTGCCCAGGTTGATGGTGGCTGCTAATTGTAGCATGTTTATTGAAATAGCCATGTACATAAACTTCTTTGAGAGAACGTAAATCTATCAGCTAAACCCAATGAAAACTTATTTTTCCATAGTCAAGCATACAATGTGGATGAGATGGAAACTTTTAATCAAATTTTTGCAATGCCAGGCAAATGTTCTGCTAAGATGAAGTTCATTTCATGTTGCATGGAAAAATATATTAAATTCTTCTCAGCAAATATTAAGGACACAACCATCCTTAATATTAATGAGTTATACCAGGCTGAGAGAATTATCACATACAGGATCTAACCAGCATCACAGAAACTCCATTGCATCATGGGATACCTTTGATTTGTCTATCACTTGATTGGTCCATTCAAAATTTTGAAAACAAATATGGCATTTTCATTGGCTCTTGTAGGTATTAGAGGACAACCAATCAGAGAGATCCTCTTAAGCTTCATTGAAAACCACAGGATTGATGTAGTATCCTGGTCTAAGTTGCTGCCTGTCATGAACAACTGTCTCCTCTAGTGAAGGTAAACCTGGCAAATGCATCTTTACTGCCATCACAGGGTTGAGCCACCTGAGAAATATATATGAGAATAGAAAATTATTATTAGGAGAGAGAGAAACAAATAAATTCAGTATTTTAGATGTAATAAAGAATACTGTTTCACCTTCCAGGCAAAAAAATATGGTTAAACTTTCAGATTTTTTTTCCAGTTTCATCATTTTTTAAAAGTATTTTACACAGCAGTAATTTTATACATCAATAAATGCTGAGCAAATAAGGCCTTCAAACAGAGGTGCTGTCAAGCATAACTGTACAGAGAGCTGAACAAGTGAAGGCATGAGCGATATCCAGTGTAGTACAGTACCCTGTTTCTTCTAATTATTCAGACAGCAAAACTTACCGTGGAGAAAAATTCTGCAAACATTCTACAAATTTCACTAGCTATCTTTGCAGTTCTTGGAATAAATAACATACCCATACCTCAGTATTTAGCCTCAGTTATAAAGATGGATTTTCTCTACTTCAAATTCTAACGAGAGATCCTGAAGGATCTTGGCGCCCACCATTGTCCGATAATTGTAAGCTAATGACAAGAGGATCTTTTTGTCCATTGTTACTAAGACGATTGAGTTGTAATTTTGTTAACAGAATTTCGAATCTGAGCGAAAAAGATCGAAAAAGGGACACTGGAAAACACCAAGATATAATCTTTCTAAGTTTCAGGAGTTTCAAGATTTCTAGAAACTGTGCTTATGTCAGTTGTTATAGTACAAGAGAAATGAGCAAAGTTAGTCTGAAAGTGAATGTACATGTATGGAGGATCCTTCGTCTTCGTTTTGTAGTATTTTTATTTTATTTATTTTTTTGCACGTGTCATCATTGGGTACTGGAAGCGAAGAAAAATCTCTTTGACACTTTGGCATACTTAAGATTTTATAATTAGGAACGAATGCTATTTCTGTTCTGTTTACTGGACTAGTTTGAGATATCTCTTTTATAAGATACCATGCTCGAAAATAGTAAGATGGTACAATACTTAATACTGAAGGGATCCGGTCCGCGCAGTAATGTTGAAACTTGGAATTTGTAAGTGTCTGAATCCTGATTATCTCCCTTGGATCGAAACATGCAGTAGTCTACAGTTGTCGAGTTGTGACATTGTGTCACAAGAGTGACATCCCTTCATGTAGCTGACCCGCCGGCAGACGAAAGGGTGGGGTAGTTCACTTGCAACTGCATGGACTAAAGAAAACTGATTTAAAATTTGAAGTAATACATTTTAATTCCGAATTATTTGAACTCCTTGATATGGAAGGTGAAGATATGGATATTCTCTGTAGTCAATATATAGAATATGCCCCACCGTTTGATCCGCCGACTCTTGTGATGCAACGTCACAACTTGGGAATACCGTATTAATTTGAAGCGTATTACTTGGATTTTTGAATCGGACCAAAACTAAGCCCCATGTGGGACCTGTGCACCAAATTTCAGAAAGATCCATGAAATATTTCCTGAGAATTCACGATAACAATGTTTCAAGCGGAAATTCAAGATGGCCACCTGGCAGCCATATTGGATTTTCGAATCGGACCAAAAAAGGTATCTTGCACAACTGGGCCACAAGGGGAATTTGTGTACCAAATTTGAGGAAGATCCACGCAGTACTTCTTGAGAAATCACGATAAAGTTTCATGGGGAAATCCAAGATGGCCGCCTGATGGACATATTGGATTTTGGAATCGGACCAGAATAGGTATGTTGCACGACTGGACCACAACGGCAACCTGTCTACCAAATTTGAGAAAGATCCATGAAGTAGTTCCTGAGAAATCGCAATAACAAGGTTTCATGGGGAAATCCAAGATGGCTGTCTGGTGGCCATATTGGATTTTCGAATCGGACCAGAAAAGGTATCTTGCACAACTAGACCCCAAGGGGAACCTGTGTACCAAATTTGAAAAAGATCCATGCAGTAGTTCCTGAGAAATCGCGGTAACAAGAATTGTTTACGGACAGACTGACGACGGACGGACGGACGACGGACCACGGACGAAAAGTGATTTGAACAGCCCACCATCTGGTGATGGTGAGCTAAAAATGCTGTTCGAAAAATTAGAAGAAATAGGGTATGCCCAACAATTAAACTGGTCACTGCTCACGGAACGTTGGGTGCACGTTCGCGAAAGCATGTGCGAAAGGTTGATAATAACTTACGATTATTTCATCGCAAAAGATAGGTCATGATTGTAACTGACATAAAGCAATTCACATTCGACGAGACAAGATGGCAACAAATGTGGGAGTGTAAGATCTTTGTCGCATTCCATGGTGAATGCAGGTCACAATTGTGTATGTTTTAGGACCACTATTCTCGATTTCACCCATCTTCATTTTATCCAGCCAATTTCTATGTTCCCACTTCGAACTTGCCTTGATTTATCTGACCCCCTTCAGTGTTCAAAATCCGACGTGTAAATTTCACCTACAAACGCGAGACGAACCAATCAGAATGAACACACCGATTGTGAGTAGGATGACATCTCCTATTAGCAGTGTCATTCCTCCTAATATTGTGTTTGTATTAGCCCACTATATAGGTCAGCCAATCAATAACGCTCATGTATGACCCATTTCGAATTTCAAATATTTTCGAGGTCAGTGACGTCTCGTGTCTATTTATAAGTTCTTTGAACATTGAAGGGGGCCAGAAAAATCAAGGGAAATTCGAAGTGGGAAAATAGAAATTCGCTTGATAAAATGAAGATGGATTTCAGCCAGCAAGATCCGAAAGGTCCTGTAAGACACAAAGGTATAGTCGGCTTCCATCACTGAAGGCAATAACTCTTTTTTCTGTGTCAGCAATATCGCCATTTTGAGATAGAAATGTCTGCTCAGAGTTGTGTCCCCTCTTCGTAGCAACTGGACATGCCTCTTATGAATGGCTGGCTGACGCCATGTTCAAGATTGGGCTTCATGCACTACGAAGTTCATTTGGATGTGAAAGATTTCAATTCCAAAAACAAGCCATACAGCACAATGAACTCAGGGGCTGATTATGCGACCAGATGACTAGATGAATACGGTGATACAGCTCCAGGCACCAGTACATACGATCTCGATTTTGCGTGAATCACGGCTTGCATCATGGATCGACGAGGAAACTGGTACGTCGTCGTGATTTTATATTTGCAATACATTCGCAAAATTTAGTATATGGACCTAATTAATGCCATTAAACACAAAACACAACAGCAAATGAAAAAGACAGACAAGACTATAAACAATTTACGACATGTATTCCGTCAAACATCGTTCGCATATTCCTTTCAATTCTGACTTTCTCTCGCGAAAGATATGGCGAATCGTTCGCGAAATGTTCGCTAACGATTCACCACATCTTTCGGCTATCCTTCGCGAATTTGACCAGTTAATTCTTGGGTGTACTGTTCATCCTATATCCAGTCAAGATGGGACACAAACATCCTACCTCATGAGTTCTCATTGAATAGGCCATTGCATGTGTAATGATAGGCAAGTATCCGAACTGAGCATTAAGTACACGAGTGCTCATTCACCCTCATGGCTCATTCACCCCCATGGGTTCAATCACCCCCATGGGTTAGTTTATAGGGATAGGGATAGGGAGATCGTGTACCCTTTCCATACTACTCATCGCGCACTACTCATCGCGCATGCGCAGTCGACCAATTCTAATGTAGGGTGCAAGCCTGGCCCATGGAATCCCTGGTAGCAAAAACCCCAGGTCTCTCGCCCCACCCTATCCCGCGCCACACCTATATGGATAGGGAGATCGCGTGCCCTTTCTATACTACTCATCGTGCACTACTCATCGCGCATGCACAGTCGACCCATTCTTATGTATCGTGTAAGCCTGGCCCATGGAATCTCAGGTATCGAAAACCCCAGGTCTCTCGCCCCACCCTCGCCACACCTATGCGACCCGCTGTGCAGTGAGTAAAGCTGAGGAGGAGGAGGAGGACATGCCACGGATTATACTAGGGAGATGTGCCTACCTTACAGCCTGCACCTTGAGCCATACCGGTTATCTTCTGGGAGAATTCTTTGGTCTGATCTGCTTTTAATTCCAACATAAACCTAAAAGTAAAAGAAGAGACTATGAACAAAGTTAATAGTCTATAAAAAGTTAAAACCAAGAGAATATAAATGGAACTAAACAAAGACAGGATGAAGTAATAAATTCTGGGAAACAATGCAGTCTCATTGTGTCATTGAAAGCGTATGTTGATATATGTTGATAAGACAACTGAGAGAAAGGGATTGAATGAAATTAGATCAAAACACAAATCAGCAATATACATTCTATGATGTTTTTATTTGGAATGAATTGTTCTTTTAACATTGAAACGACTGAATCTGATGACATTCAACCATATTTTCATGTGGAATACAATGAATATCTCCTTACTTGGCAGTTTCTAACACGACCAGTGCTTTGTCTTTGAATAATGCAGACGTTTCTTGGGTGAGACAATGCACCATGCTGAAAACCAAAATGAAAGTGACCATCTGTGATACGGTTCATGTTGTGATAGTAATTAATACAAAACTGATCGTCTTGATTATTTCGTCAGATCTGAAATATGTGCATTTTATCAAACACTCCAAGAATGAATAAAATTGATGAAAATATTTTACAAAACTCGATATATCAAATGATACCAGTACTACAAGAACATGTATCAGGCTTTGTTGTCACAGACTGAATGCCCTCACACCATATCCTGGAAAATGTTAGCAAGAAAATTAATTTCCTCTGCCTGGTTTGTAAAAATTTAGATGAAACCCAAGAGAGGCTGAGCACATCAAGGGAGGCAACTGTTCTAAATACCTTTCCAGCACACTAAGGGAGGCAATTCCTCAAAATAATATACTCCAACACATCAAGGGAGACGGCTACAGGCTCCTAAATAAAAAAAAGTCCCGATCCGTTAACCCCTACACGTAATCTCTGCCAAAGACCAGAATTTTCTCGATTTTTTTCCGCCTGCGTTGCAACGATTAATGGAAAGCCTTTGGTACCACTGGCAAGTATGGTATTTGTTCTATTCAGCTGCAAATTTTATTTCGATTCACTGCTCGATAACATGCCTCACCGGGGGACTATTTGCAGGGCGTGAGCACTGCTTTCAGCAGGCAGAGAAAACAGCGAAATAGCGACCTCTTGTGTAGAGGCGCGCACAGCTTAAAATTTTGACGGATAATGTTTGACAAGAAGTTGGTCACCTTGTAGCGCTTGAAATAAACTACTTCCTGCCGAAAGATGAAAGTCTAAATCCAATTAGGGAATCAGCGAGGTACAATTGTGTTAATACTGTCGAACGTGTAAATTATTTAGGAGTCTGTAGCCTATTAGATCAGCATGTTTTGGAAGTATTTGATCAAGCTGTGTTGAAAAATGGACTCTCGGTAAGGTATACACCGCTAAATTGAGTATCGTTGTTTAAATTATTCATTGTTTGGTAGAAATTGGGAGATTCCATTCAATGTGGGGGGTTGAAATTGGGTGGGGTGGTTTTATTAAGGGGGAGGGGGTATATTTGTTGTGCGTTTTCACTGATCAAAATCAGCAGTTCGAACCGTTTTGCAGCTATTTACCGTCTCAAATATTTACGACCAAGATATAGTTTCAAGTGATACTGAATGGATTGAATTATTTCAGTATTCTGTGAATTTACATCATCTGCCGCCTCATCGAAATGCTAAAAAGATCGAAAATGCTGGTTTCTGATCAGAAGGTGTGATCATTGTAAGGTCTGTATGTGACTCAAGATGAACTGGTTGATATCAGCACTGATTCAGTCAGTTGCATGGTATAACACACTTATCAGATACCCGGCTGAGGATACTTAAATCGTCAGATACAGACATTACAGCCTAGTTTTAGCTGGCTTATCCTCCCATTTTTGGATTGTTTACCTGAATCGGTGGCTATTAATTCATTCTTAGTAAAACTCCAAAACCAGAAATAATTATACAAGTTTATAATAAATACCTGGACTACCTGTGCCGGCGATAATATAATACCTGATTCAGAAAGATTCGTTTGATCTTGGCTAACATCGGACATAAACCGGAAGGGTCATCCTGAATTTAGACACCTAACATGGGGGGTGGGGACAGATTTTGTCATATCATTTGCATTGTCCTTCTTTCGAATTGGCAGTTTTTGGCATCTATTTGTAGAGGGAACATTCGCAGTTAATATATAACTAAATTTGACAGTTACACAGCTCTGAATTTTCAAAAAGATCAACATTAATCCACAAAATTGCCCAAAATTAGCGTTTTCAAGGGTATGATATCGCAAAAATGACAATAATTTAATGGAAGGACTAACACGCTCGTAACATGTTTCCGAATATGTAGGAATATATGCACCATCCATTCAAGAACTAATCATAGCGTTTTTTATGGTATCTCTAAAAACCCGGGCCTGATCGCCAAGGCCAGATATGTGCTTTAGCTAGCCGAAAACTGTTGTATTTTGATGGGGGTACATGTAGCAAAAATCACATAGCGCGAAAAGTATTTGATGAAAATGCGTGAAATTTTTCAAGCATCCAAGCAATTGAATGATGCAAGCCCATGTCTGATATCAGAATGATCGGATGAAATAAGCCCACCTAATAGGCTACAGGCTCCTAAATAAAAAAAAGTCCCGATCCGTTAACCCCTACACGTAATCTCTGCCAAAGACCAGAATTTTCTCGATTTTTTTCCGCCTTCGTTGCAACGATTAATGGAAAGCCTTTGGTACCACTGGCAAGTATGGTATTTGTTCTATTCAGCTGCAAATTTTATTTCGATTCACGGCTCGATAACATGCCTCACCGGGGGACTATTTGCAGGGCGTGAGCACTGCTTTCAGCAGGCAGAGAAAACAGCGAAATAGCGACCTCTTGTGTAGAGGCGCGCACAGCTTAAAATTTTGACGGATAATGTTTGACAAGAAGTTGGTCACCTTGTAGCGCTTGAAATAAACTACTTCCTGCCGAAAGATGAAAGTCTAAATCCAATTAGGGAATCAGCGAGGTACAATTGTGTTAATACTGTCGAACGTGTAAATTATTTAGGAGTCTGTAGCCAGACAACTGCACATGAGCTAAATCTGCACACTAAGGGAGACAACTTTTGTAAATATTCCTCACATACACATCGCTTGTACATCTCGAGTAACTCAAAATGTTTTACTGGGTTATACGGTTGTGTAGGCTAGCTGCTGGCGTAACTCGTTTCTCAATTTCAGCTCATTCCTCAGATGATTTTAAAGTTTATGAAACGCAAACAGGGATACTGAAAGTGAATCAGCATAGTGATAACTTGGTGTAGAATGACCGGTATTGAATAAGTACTTGGGTGGTGGTGAATGCAGTAGTATACTCATCTTCCTAACCACCACTGAACATACTTCAACCCTAGGATCCAGTTACCATGGTAACACAACAGATAACAACATGATGGGAAATTATTACCTGTTGGAAAAATACACGATATCGAACAGGCTTTTGTATTTACTCTTCTTGGGTAGGTCTGCTAGACAATTGAGAGGTAGAAACGTCACTTTGACTCCCTCTAATGGCAAAGGTGCTACAAAACAAATAAACAGTTTGCTTGGTTAGAGAGATCTGGCAAGGGTTCCAAAATTTCTCTCAAAATTAATCCACAGACATGTATCATTTCTTTGCACAAAATTACCAATCAACCACACAGCAGATTATGTTAAATTTACAGTGAATGAGTGAGTGAATAGAATTTAACGTCGCTTTCAACAATATTTCAGCTGTATCACGATGAACCAACTAAGCACCACCCAGCCCAGTTGTGTTCCTGCTACTTCAAGAAGAAATCTTTGAAGCAGCATGGAACCAGACACCCTCCATCCACCCTATAAAACACTGAGGACAGTGCACAAGACACAGACGCTTACATGGTGCAATAAAGACAAGTGATAGTACAGTGCTAGACATCACATTATCAAGTTCCTGTTGCTTCTCAGCAAAAAGCATTGAAGCAACAGGAACCTGAACCCACCCAACCACCCACTGTTAAATTTAGATGGTTCAGTGGAGATTTATAAAAAAAACAGTGCATGATGGGATATATCCAGTTCAAAGCATTTGATTGGCTAAATTCAAATATTCAAAAAAGAAATCTTTGATTTTCATTGGCCTGTGGAGAAAATTAGAAGAACATCCAACCTATCACAGAGTTTCTGTAATGGTATATTCTTACAAACAGATTGCTACAGAGTAAAACATAGAGCTCACCATAATCCTGAGCTAAAGGTTTGGGATCTATTTTCTCTTCCTCTCTCTCTTCATTCTGGTTTTCTTCACTTATTCTGCCCGGTGCTAGCTCAGCTTCCTCGTCCTCTTCAGTGATTTCTACCAAAGTAGTGTTCAAACATATCAGGTTATACTTATAGTTGAAAATCCTCACACAGGAAAGTTCTCATGCCTGTACATATACATTTTCTATCTCAGAAATCCCAGAAAAACTGTTTCACTGCCAAATTCACTCATGTTGAAAAATCCACCCTGAATATTGATATTGCTGAAGTAGTTAACCAATATGATATTCTTCTAATAATTCAATTACTATTAACAGCAAAATTCAAGGTAGAATTTTGATCAACATACAGAAACTCCTTTGCATCAAGGAATATCTGATCTGATTGGTCAATTCAAAGTTTCAAATGAAAATTCAATATTTTGATTGGCTCATGAAATGAAGACAATTGGAAGAAGAATCAGCCAATCACAGAGTTTCTGTAAATGTTAATTGATCTAATCTCGCATTCAAGTTTGGAGAATCCACGTGAATAAAGTTTTTGAAACATATTTTGGAAGCATTTCTTCCATTTTCCACTTCAATTCCAGTATTCGTAGCTCTTTTCACCTGTTAGTTTCGGGCCTTTCTGTTGTTCCTCTACATCTGCCGTCTCCTCTGGGACTGGTGGGATGTAGCGCTCCCTGGTGGCTATTTCATGGAACATGGATAGCATGTTGAACTCGGCTACATTCTGTGCTGTCTAGATGGAAGGAAAGGCAGAAGAAGTTAGAAATGCAACATCAAAAATAAGAAAATGGTTTGAGAAATGAAAATTCCAGGGTATGGTTCAGACAAAACATAAAGGAAACAGACAGACAGGCATACATGGTGATGACAACAATTCTCTGCTCATATGGACTAAGTACATGTAGTAAAGAGAGAACTCAAAATTGTTATCTATTTTATTCCTTGAATAACAAGAAATTTGCTATATCTAAAGCAATAAATACATTTGGTAACATAATGTACTTTGGTTCAACATACCTTAGTATAGACACCATTGTGTTTCTGGTAGAGAGATTGCTCCTCAGATTCCACTCCCAGGGTAATGTACGGACTCACCAATATATCTCCCCAGTACCCACGTCTGGCATGGTTCTCTCCCTCCTACAATCATGGCATAAATATTCTGTGTAAATGTTCTAGAAGTAGACAAATCACACCGACTTAAGAGTCAAATTCTGATAAGCCTGATAAATAAAATGTGATCTCTCTTATATATTTTCTATAATTGGAGGCCTTCACTGCATCCTCTCCCATGCACCCATCAATTTCACCTGAATCGGGTCATCCCATCATAAGCACCATCTAGTTTAATGAGGCAGGTAGAAATATAGATGTTATACTTAACAGCAGTTGTCGACAAGTATAGGAGATTTTCACTGAAATCACTACATTCCACTTACAATATGCCAGCAGATCTGAAGCTGAGAGAGAATTTTGTCTCTTTATGGGTAATAAGTTGCAATGGGAATATGTCATCACAGAATGGTCACCAAGGTGATACTGTGCGGAAATCTTTTGTCCAGTACCGGTACTGTAAAATCATCAACTGAGCACAATCCAGACCTGACGATTTCCATCCCGAAACAGGTTCTGAGCAGTACTACTCAGTGACTGTGAAGAACCATCCAGTTGTTGACTGCATGGTATTGTACAGTAACTGCTTAGTACCTAATCAGTAACTACACGGTACTGTGCACTTACTGTTCAGAACTGTACAGTCAGTAACTGGTCAGAACTTCTTAGGGGCCGAAAATGTGAGCAAAAATGTGCAGCCGCTGCATAGTACTGATCAGTCCCTGGATTGCCTGTGTAAATCTGTACACAGAAATTCTATGGTGATGATATTGGACTGTTGAGCAGTGGCTCACAAAGTTAGGCTCAGAGCAGTGGCACACACAGTTAGGCTCAAACAGAGCAGTGACTCACAGAGTTAGGCTCAAACAGAGCAATGGCTCACACAGTTAGGCTCAAACAGAGCAGTGACTCACAGTTAGGCTCACACAGAGCAGTGGCTCACAGAGTTAGGCTCAGAGCAATGGCTCACACAGTTAGGCTCAAACAGAGCAGTGTCACACACAGTTACGCTCAAACAGAGCAGTGGCTCACATAGTTAGGCTCAAACAGAGCAGTGGCACACAAAGTTTGGCTCAAACAGAGCAGTGGCACACACAGTTAGGCTCAAACAGAGCAGTGGCACACAAATTTAGGCTCAAACAGAGCAGTGGCTCACACAGTTAGGCTCAAACTGAGCAGTGACTCACACAGTTAGGCTCAAACAGAGCAGTGGCTCACACAGTTAGGCTCAACGAGAGCAGTGACTCACAGAGTTAGGCTCAAACAGAGCAGTGGCTCACAGAGTTAGGCTCAAACAGAGCAGTGGCTCACACAGGCTCAAACAGAGCAGTGGCTCACACAGTTAGGCTCAAACAGAGCAGTGGCTCACACATTTAGGCTCAAACAGAGCAGTGGCTCACACAGTTAGGCTCAAACAGAGCAGTGGCTCACACAGTTAGGCTCAAACAGAGCAGTGGTTCACACAGTTAAGCTCAAACAGAACAGTGACTCACACAGTTAAGCTCAAACAGAGCAGTGGCTCACACAGCTAAGCCCAAACAGAACAGTGACTCACAGAGTTAGGCTCAAACAGAGCAGTGGCTCACACAGTTAGGCTCAAACAGAGCAGTGGCTCACACAGTTAGGCTCAAACAGAGCAGTGGCTCACACAGTTAGGCTCAAACAAAGCAGTGGCACACACAGTTAGGTTCAAACAGAGCAGTGGTACACAAATTTAGGCTCAAACAGAGCAGTGGCTCACACAGTTAGGCTCAAACTGAGCAGTGACTCACACAGTTAGGCTCAAAGAGAGCAGTGACTCACAGAGTTAGGCTCAAACAGAGCAGTGACTCACAGAGTTAGGCTCAAACAGAGCAGTGGCTCACAGAGTTAGGCTCAAACAGAGCAGTGGTTCACACAGGCTCAAACAGAGCAGTGGCTCACACAGTTAGGCTCAAACGGAGCAGTGGCTCACACAGTTAAGCTCAAACAGAGCAGTGGCTCACACAGTTAGGTTCCAACAGAGCAGTGGCTCACACAGTTAGGTTCAAACAGAGCAGTGGCTCACACAATTAGGTTCAAACAGAGCAGTGGCTCACACAGTTAGGCTCAAACAGAGCAGTGGCTCACACAGTTAGGCTCAAACAGAGCAGTGGCTCACACAGTTAGACTCAAACAGAGCAGTGGCTCACACAGTTAGGCTAAAAAAACTCACATGTTTGATCAGTAATCCTGAGGCCAGGGTTTTATTGGGTACATCGTAAGTTCCCTCTCGGATCTCAAAAGCCACTCCCTTGTCACGCCAGTTGCTGTACTCGTGTTTATGTATGATATCAACCTGTCGGAGAATGAGAGGGAACCAATTAGATCCTACATGTAACACATGGTAAATGAGCAAACATTTCAAAGAGAAGATTTGACTGTCTGGTTTTGTCTGTATGAATTGAGTGCCATTTGTACACACACAACTCTCCAATATTCTTTGTAACTAATGATTCCATCTGTTCTCTGATCGCAGCTTTGCACAAAATTATCACATTGATGATTTTTCTTCTCCATGATGATACCATGCTTTACCATAAATGGATCTTATTTCCGTTGTACTCCATGAGGGAACTTGCAAAACTCCTTCACAGAGATAATATTCAGTGACACTTATATAGGTGTGAAACTAACAGTTATATCCTGGTGTCCTAGAGATTCACCTGATCTCAGTATTATAGGACTTACATGTTCCCCTCTCTCCAGCAGATTTATATGGTAATCCCAGTCAAAGGCATTCATTTTATTATCATAGCGGGTTTTCAGGTACTGTCTTACCCGCAAATCCCTGAAATAATGACAGATGAACAGACATTTTATGAAATACTTACAGCTTGCATATATGTCTAAATGGGAACAGTGCTGATGGTCTAATGAGAGAGTTGTTACTTTATATACATAGTTATATTTTTCATTCACCACAGAACTGTCATATATTAAACTTCTTGTCAGATCCAATTACTTTTTTGAATCATCATATAACGCTGCCTTTTACATCAGAGCTTGTAACTTAGATTATGTGAAAAGCTGAAAAAAATCTGGGAAGGATAACTCACCAATATTTCCAAACCTCAAACACTTTAACATCAGGATTTCTCCAAAACTTGAAAATCCCTTCCAGAAAATCTCTTTCTTTGAACTAAACCATATGAGAAAAAGAATTGAAAGCACACTGCAAGGCTTCGTGTTTAGCGCGAGTGATAGCTCACCTGCACGCAAACACTTGCGTAAATTCATGTCACGAGAGTGATTTTTAGCTCACGTAAACTGTCACATTTTATATTGTATTATATTGCAATCACTCACCTGACTTTTAAATACCCTCTCCTAAATATTTTGACGCGAGCTATTTTTAGCTCGCGCACTAATTCTAAACACGAAGCCTGTTACATTTTCACAGGAGCTACAACGTATTATGTCACTAAAAATGTTAAAATGTGTTTCTTCAATAATTATATCTACTTGGCAGGATCTCTGGTGATAGAACTTAATTTATCCTTCCTGGATTGTATTGAGAGAAAATCAGCATTCAATTTAGATCGGAGCATTTTCACTATTTCAGGAGCTGTATGCTGATAATCAAATTGCATGTACCTTTGAATCAGATGCATGCATCTTAAAACACGAAAGAACACAGGAGTTGCCTCACCTTGAGTTGTGACAAATCCACCAGAGGGAGTTTCTGTTCAAGATAGTCAAAGTCTGTCACCATTCTTATGAGAAAAAGAGAGAATTAATCATCAAGACCATGGAAATTAAATGACAGTAAAAGAACAAATGGAATAAATTAAACCATGAACATTCTATATTTGTTATTTCGCCATATTACCTATGCATGCAGCTCTTATCACTCCTACTTTGTGCTTGATAACACATGCATTCACCCACTGCTGAATTTTATGCTATGCTCCTTATAATTCAGAGTTAATCAACTTTTTCTACTACCAGAATGCAGCCTACTATTTCACTAATTATTATTACTATTTGTAATCTGGTATAGTCCTCATCTGTGTTTCACTAAATCTTGTTACTTTGTTCTCGGGAGAAATTACTCATTAGGGCTTGTGTTTTATTTGTATCCAAACCAAGTTTGGAAATAAAGTTGGTCTCTTTATATTCTGTATCTTACACTTATCGATATTTTGATCAAGTTCTTGAATAAATATGTACTTATGCCTACTTAATAAATTCAGTTGCCATGGTTTGTATATAGTCACATGATTGCTGTCTGACCAACACATTCCCATACAGCTCCAGGAATAACTCTGTTTTCTCTGTGGACAAAGAGCAGAACACAATTTTGCAATTTTTGTGACTGAGTATTAAAATTATTCATGAAAATGAAGTACAATCTTGTTTGAGTGATTGGCTTTAATTATGACCCTGGAAGAAGACAATGGATTGTGAAAATAGCGACATATAGTTTGAAATGACAAAAAAATATGTAACATATTTGTGATAGAAATAGGATGCATGATAGGAACAACAATCTATTATCAATAACACTTTCCATCTCACCTTGCAACCCCCTTGATCAGAATAGATTGTCTTCAACTATCATGGCGATGGGCCAGTCCAAGTCTTTCTTTTGGAGGGGGGGGGGGGGGGGGAGGAGATGAAAATTCCATATGTAGACTAGGGTCTGGTTGTAGGTCATGCAGGTGGAAATGACTGATCCGTGTGGCTTACAATATTATCTCAAGTCCATAACTTGTCAATTATGGGGTTGTATCTCGCTCATAGTTTCTTACCTTGTAGACCCATCCTGTTAGGTGCCTCCAGAGCAATGGCCAAGAATAGTAGGTCCCTGGCATACAGCTCCAAGTTATTCTCCAACACATAGAACTGGAATAGAGAATGGCTGTGTGACTGAACTGCTAACAAGGTTTACAATGTGAACTGAAGGTTGATCAATTGAGCGAAATCATTGTTTTTATGAATACATGTATATATATATATATATTGTACTGATCTATCTAAGCAGTTAAAATAAACAAGGTCCAAAATTAGCTTCAATATTCACATGCTTATTCAACCAGATTTTAATTTTGAAGTGCAACAGTTAGCATTGCAATGTTCAGTTCAGTGACCCTTGACATTTTGGCCTCAAAATCAATAAGGCATCTGTACATGCTTGATGTTAATGTACATCCAATGCACAACATTGAATTGAAGAGATCA
This sequence comes from Hanleya hanleyi, assembly GCA_036873755.1. NCBI lineage: Eukaryota > Metazoa > Mollusca > Polyplacophora > Lepidopleurida > Hanleyidae > Hanleya > Hanleya hanleyi. The sequence goes on from JAVTVY010023291.1 coordinate 95,249, forward strand.
CATTGCAAAACGAACAGATTTCTTGTTACCATGATTTAGTAGTACACATGAAATCTGGTCATATTCCACAGCCCTGAATTGGAGCACTTCTACGTAAGCAATATTTTGAACATTTTTCTGATGTTCTGACTCAGTGACCTTGACCTTTATTTTGGTCCTCAAAACTTCTACCCATAAAGTGTCCTGTGACTGTCAAAGTAATTGTATGATCACTTTCTAAATGACAAAAATATCTTCCAATGACAAAAACATCTTCAGTGGTTTTTAATGATTTTCTCATTTTGGGGTCACAGTGACCTTGACATTTGGCTCATCAATTTTCGTATGTCGTATTATGGTTTTCCTCTAATGTAGGCCTACCCTCTGACACACAAAACATTGTGATGTTTGTGGATTTTCTGATTTTGCGGTCACAGTAGCCTTGACATTTGACCTTGACCTCACTTGGTACATAACACATCTCCCCCAAATGTATCTATTAAAATTTACAACTGTTTGTGTCGACTATCAAGTTTTGAAGTCACAGTGACATTGACCTCAAGTTTGGTATGTGACATTTCTACTTAACGTATTCGCTCACAAAATATTAGCAATTTTTAATGATTTTCTGGTTTTTAGGTCATAGTGACCTTTGATCTCGACTTCGATTATGGTATGTCATGATGTGGACAGAATGGAGGACGTATATAGCTACTGACATGTAGGTCTTTGGAGGGGTGTTTGTATGCTTGAGCCATGGTCTTCAGCACATGTCGGAGGTCCCCACTTCCCACCAGCAAAATATTCAACGCATCTGAAAGTTTAAAATGATTTAGTCACAGTACTTAAACTGGTAATTTATAATAATGTGATTTGATGTCTTTCACATATTTTCTCGTGGTGGTTTTTCGATTAAAAGTACACATAATTATATGGTACTTGCTGCTACATAGTATTGCGAGTTGAAATCAAAATACATGTACATCACTTATCAGTTCTAAACATAGTTCCATAGTTGAACATTAACGAGACATTTGTTTTTTTTCAGTAATACCTCAGAATACACCACAATAAAAAAAATGATACCATAAACAGGTAGCAGGTACTGTCGTAACCGTCAGATTAGAAAACTTCCAGACAACTGAGAGAACCCTGCATTCACAATCTATCTTCCCAAGAGAGACCTTATAAATGAAGAGATCATTATACTGGTACTCTGTGAATCCCTTCCATATTTCTTAAGCACCACTCAGTTTATCAAAATATTGATACCGTGTACTTTTAGAACTCTCTCCAAGAAAGCAAAGAGTTCCCAAATTTCCGCAAACCTCTCATTGTTGAGGACAAATGGTGATGTACACACCTTTTGAATCACTCGTAGCATCCAATTTAATTCTCTCCAAGGAAGTGAGAATATCTGCAATGAAAAGACACATTTAATCATTGGCTCCAATCTTCAGATCATATTACCTTCTCTGTGTGATAGCAATGGGTTCATCTGGAATTCAGGTTAGGTCCTATTTGTTGTGATTCTCAAAGTTATATCAGTATTTCTGGTTATTGGATTCAGTGAAGCATGTTATTTTCTATGAACATATTTCGGTATGCGATACTTTAGTACGGCAAGACATTTAGTACACAAAATTTTGGGGTACAACATTTCAGCTGAAAGTGGTGGATAGGACAAATTATGTTGAAAAAAACAAAAAAACAGAACAAATGAGGGACATTACAGTGACTGTGCTAGATTGAAACCTGCTTTTGAATGAACCATTTTATAATGAGGGACAAGTGTAATTTGAAGCCCAGCTCCACAAGATTTCACCTTCAGGTTTCTCTCATTTTAGAAGCCTAAAGGTGAAATCTTGTTGGCCTGGACCTTGTTTGAAAAGGTTGAAGGTGAAATATTGTTGGCCTGGGCCTTAACTTGGCTTAAGTGGGATTTTTACTAAAATATCTGATTAAGCAAATTTTCCCACTCCTTGTCGGTCTTTTAGAAATTTCTTTCCAATGCCTTGGGGTGTGGTCATGAAAATTCACCTGCTGCAGCTTGTCAATCTAGACATGGGGAAGATATTGAAAGAAGGAAAATGACTAAACGAAAATTTCATATTTAATATGTACGTACTTTAGTCAATGGTAATGTCAATCAGGCTAACCCACTTAAGTATAAGAACCCCAAATGCAGCGTCGAATTGATCTACAAGTGCCAAACAATAGTGGGCCCAACTGGAACACTATTTTCCCTATGTTATGCCTACAGGTGAAAATATTCACTTTATAGCGGGCTAATATTACTCCGGTAATTGGTTGACACTTGTACGGCTTCGGGATCAGATCTCGTACACTTTTCACGGTTTATTTTAATTATTTTTATTTCTAATCCACGAGAGAGAGCAATTCTCGTACAGCAGACAAAAGTCGCAAATGTATGCTGAATTGTTGTAAATATCATCGCTCATGCACTTAAAAAATTTATTTGTGTAGTTTTAGAAGAAATAATATACTAATTGAACAATTTATCAATTTGACCTGTTCACATTAAAAGGCTGAACAGCGACTGTCGTTATTTGGACGAAAAACGAGATTATTTTATCTCCGGAAAACCTTCGGCAGTCATCGGAAGTATAACTCTTCGGCCGTCAATAGCTGATAGCGTGTCCACTAATAATCCTGAAGAAATACTCGTTTCAAAAATATATAGATTGGTATATTTGTATGCTATTTCATGATTCAACCGGAAGATGACACTGATTTACTGGAAATGTGATTTTGTCGCCATTTCACTGTGAACATTCGTTCGGAGATAGGGAGGGGCGGTCGAAGAAAAGCAATGACTGCGCCCCGTGTCGCATGACATAAATACAGCTGTCGAAATGGGATTGTCATCTGGCTTTCGTGGAATGAATATGATATGGTCATCAATCATGTTGCCTATACTGGTTGGCGATAAAATGGACTTCCCGTGTGATGGAAACCAGAAGTAAGTATGACTCGGAAAACAATTAAAAAAACCCAAAAACTTCCAATCATACCAAGAAGTAGAAATTTTGACAGACAAATTAAACTTTACCCCCGCACATAAGCAATCCACATAGAAAGTCACCACGTGCTCTGAACGCGCGCACGTGCGAGGTGTACGAGATTTGATCTGTACGAGATTCGATCCCAAGCCCGTACGGTACATGACGAACTTCCCATTTTTTTTATCTGTGTAGAAAGCATGAGGAATTGTGGTGTAAACAACACTTAGCAAGGTTCATGACTACGTTCTAAGTAAAGCTTAGTTTTACCGTATGCCAGCATACAAATATATTTGAACATCTTAGCAATAAATTCTGATCGTTCTTAGAGAACAACATACCTGAACATGGTTTTGATAAATGTAAAGAGAAGCTAGACAGCAAGAACAACATTCCTATCCGCTACAGTACAGCGTGGTCACGTGATGGATGCAACAGTCACCCCAGAACACGGCTCCATTCTCGTCTCGCGAGACTCCCTACTGCGAGAAAGAGTCTCACGCGTAAATGGGAGCCATCCCCCCAAAATTTGGGGGGTGAGTAGGCGGCGTATGATTATCTGGCTTGTCACTGACCTGCTGGCTCCGCCGAGTTAGAAGCGAATTGCTAAACATAACGTGGGCTATATAATTGGGAAATGACTCTTTCCGTTTCGGAGCATATCAATCGCGAACAAATTATTGTCGGTATGTATACTTGGCCGTGAAAGCGAGTTATCTAATACAGGAAGTAGTTCGCGGGTAGACACGGCTCGCAATCTAGCCCCAGAACTCACTTTAGCTGCGAAAACTGACGCCAATACGGAAATAGCCGAACGTGAGATTGACACGGCTCGCTTTGAGAATGATGTCATGCTGCCTCGCTTTGAGATTGGAGATTCAAAAATGTCACCAGTTTACATGAGAGTCGCTTTGGTCTCCCGCGGGTAGACACGGCTCTCTTTGAGAATGAACACGGCTCGCGCCACAAAGATAGTCGATCAAAAATGCGGAAAGGATCTCTGCATACCATACGTTTAGGTGAAATTACACGGTTATGATAGATTTATTGCTCAGATTTGTCCATAGGACTAAAATGCATACACATTAAGACATAAATAAAAACAAATAGAACATGAGTACATTAAACCGTCAGACATTAAGACAGAAGAATTAAGACACTAAAAACAATAGGACATTAAAAGAAACATCATACAAGAAACATAAACATGATATACGGTGATATAAATACAAAGAAAATACCCCTAC
>JAVTVY010023292.1:0-95448 GCA_036873755.1 Hanleya hanleyi
TTTCGACTTCTGAGTTTCGACTTCTCAGAAGAAAAAAGTATCAAGAGCTCAGCCTCGAGTCTCTCAATAATTGTTGGACTAACACCCGCAGACTGTCGTCACAAAAGCCAAAGGTATCTCACTATCAGACAAATTAACCTGGACACGCATAGGCATGTTTATCTCTTCTAGTACTTCCAGGGTTCCTACCCTTTGTGAAAGACAAAATTCCAGGATTTTTCAGGTCCATACAACCTTTAACTGAATTTTTCTGGACATTTTTTCACACCTTTTACCATGTTTCATTCTGGAAATTCAACAATGTACATTTAGAATGAAATGAATATGTATTTCAACTATCCCATTTCATACAGATCTGACTAGATCGAAGAATAACTTCAGTTTCTTATAAAGAAATTCCAGTAATTACGGCAGGTATTTTTGGGGGGGGGGGGGAGGGAGAGATGACAATAAAATTCAAGGACTTTTCCAGGACTCTTTACATATATCGCCAGAATTTGATGGTTTCCAGGTCTTTGGATTTGTCTTCTCCAAATTCAAGGAAATCAAAGAAATTCAGGATCTGCACACACCCTGTACATCACCTCTCAGTGGGCTGCACTGGTCAACCGAATGAGACACCTCAGTACATCCAGTGCCAGAATAATGACACTGTGCTGTCAGTAGCTAGCCAGAGTCATATATGGACATGTATTGAGTCTGAAAGGTAAGCATGTTGTCCACAGGAAACAATCTAAAGTCACAAGAGTGAGTGGTAAAATATACACCTACCACAGCCTGTATCTTGGACCATACATCAGCCATGTCATACAGCTGTATTAACTGATCCGTCTTGGCAGCTCCCATTTTCTAATGTGAAAATAAAAAATAAAAGAAATAAATAACATCTAACAACAATTTTTCCAGTGCCCATAACATGAGAACATGACACCAATTCTCCTGTAATGCAGATTACGAGATGAACCGAAAACTCCTGTCTGTAAATTTTGAAGGCTTGACCCTGATTGAAGGAGTGCAGTTGGCTGTGAAAAAAATGTGAAAGATTGGTAACAACACCTTCATCATGTTCATATTAAAATGGCAGGGCTTCTTGTTTAGAATTAATGTGAGAGTTAACAATAGCTCAAGTCAAAATATTTAGAAGAGGGTATCTGAAAGTCAGGCGAGTGGTTGCAATATAATACAATATAAAATGGGACAGTTTACGTGAGCTAAAAATCACTTCAGTGACACGAATTTACGTGAGTGTTTGCGCGCAGGTGAGCTATCACTCTCGCTAAAAATGAAGCCCTGAAATGGATATGAAAATAACTATATTTATATGATGATGAACAGGGTAATTATATACTTTCATTATACAGAGTAACATATTCATCTATTTGTTATCCTTTGAAGAGAATTTAAATGATGGAATTAAATACATAATGGCAAAGTTGCGAATTACTAAAATAAACATGCCAGCATTTCATGGTCAAAGCTCTAAAATAGACGCAGCTACATGAATATACCCAATTTTAGTCTTATCATTATGGACACCAGCAGAAGTACTAAAGTACCCGGTACTAGCACTAAGGTCCCAACCTGTAACCATCTGGATCATCTATACGTGGTAAGTTTCAGCCCTCTAGCCCCAGACGCAAGGAGAATATTTTGGGGGAGGCCGAGTTCTAACAAAAACACATTCCATGGTTTGCAGAATAAGGGACCTTGACAGTTAAGCTCTTACAAACAGGTTGTTTTTTTGTCCCAACACTAGCTAGGGTATACCCTGTTTGATGAAAATCTGCGAATTATCACCTGAAACTCGACAGAATCGATGGGCAGATCAACACATGGAAGTGACACTCACTGCACAAAATTATATTATATATTAAATTGTATAATATAATATTGTATACAGACAAAAAAGAACAGCAATAAACAGAATACAATGAAATAAAGAAACAAAATTTGCAGGTACAGAACTAGCATACTACTACAACATGATGCCAAACAAAAGTAGAAAATATCACATTCACCAAACCACTATAAAACTCATGCGACAAAACAAGGGGAAAATGTAGAACTACAAGAAAACAGAATAAAACTAAACAAGAGCTTGAAGATGGTGTAGAAATTGTCCTGGCTCTAGCAGGTCTAATACATGTACCTTTTCAGTTTGCTCATCGTGTGTGGAATTATCCATTGTTAGCTAGTGAAAATAAATTGTATCCCACTTAAGTGGCATGATTGAATGAGGGCAGTCATTTATTTGGACTGCACTTTCAAGTCCAAATTACTTCATCCTTCTTGTTCTATGGACACTACATTATAATCCAAATATATTGTTCAGTGGGCTAAATTTTTAAATACGGTGCTTTACAGTTCATTCCTCAAATCAGTCTATAATGTAATATCAAGATCTAATATTTTATCCTTTCATTTTCATTAACCCAAGGCCACTTGGGTGGGTTCTGATTCTGGAACTAAACCCTTCAGCCATATTCCAGTAAGTTTCTCAATGTAGGTGCTTTCAACATTGTTTCTCATGGGACATTAAACTTGTTAGCACGAAGAGCTCGGCAAGCTTTTACAAAAAAAAACCAAAAAAAAACAGATGATCAAACCTGGCAACAAGTAGTCTTGTATATGGTTGAACAAGTTAAAAAATTTGACAGATAAATAATACCCCAATAAAATAATGATCAGTTTCACACCATTTAATAAAGATAGAAATCAAGGTGAAAACAACATGCCACTATACATGACCCTCAAAATCTCTATCCCATCACAAAACTCTAATGTGGTCACGACACCTTACATGTCACTCCAGTGAACAGCGTGTCAGCCAATACATGAATGATTTACCCATTCTCATATTAATCAGAGATGCAAAATTCTACTGTCAATGTTACACTTTCTGGTTAATTTCCCTTTGATAACCAGCACAGAGAGAGTTTGTACAGTTTTTAGCCATGTATTAGCTAATTGACACTGTCTGTAACAATGTTGCTCATTTCAAGGTAGATATCAAGTGAATATTAACCAGAGGTTGTCCCAATGGCGGCAGAAGGTTACCACTCTGATAGCAATAGGATGGGTTTACCTGAATCCTGTATAGATTAGCCAACATCAATTGGTGCATCTTAGCCACACAGCGAAACTGTTGAAAGACCAACTCTAACAGTTCTAATAAATATCTGGGCTGGTCCATACTAGACAGGATTTCACCCTGTTGTGAGGCACTGAAAAACAGAAAAAGCCATGATATAGCATAATCAATTGTCATATCCGAGTAGTCTACAGAATTCTGAATAAAACCAAATTATGAACAAACATCGATAAACTGAAGTTTTGAGATGTTGAAAACAGTGGAACTCTCCATGTAGTGGAAGCTCTATCATGTGACCCACGGTCAAATAAATACGTTTTAGATGGAGTGAGCCGTGTCTGGTTTGATTTTCCACACGTGGCTCCGAATTGTTTTGAAAGACGATCAAATGTCCGATGGTTTCTCCAAACGTATATGTCCGGAGTCGAAACTGGGAACATGACAGTCTAGTTCCGTGTATACCCGGAGTTGACAGCACAAGGGTTAAGAGTTTCAATTTCTTTTGTACTGTGTTGTAACAAAAATTCATCTGTAATCAAACATTACCATTACTACTGAATGTCACATGAATAACAGAACAGGTACTGGACAAGTCAGGGGCTAGGACACATTTTCAGCAAGTTTCCTCGAAAAGTAGAAAAAAATATATAGAGGCTGTTGTCTACCCTGAATTACCTCTCAACCACTTGCTGTGATGCTCTGTTTACTATAGCCAGGAGTTCAGGGTGGATTCTCTCCTTCATTGCCTGAAATTCAAACAAACCCAATCATTAATATAAATCCACGATTGAACACAGTACAAAAGAAAAAGAAAACACAAAAAAAAAAAAACAGGGGACAAAAAACTTCAATACATGTGTACTTATCTCATGTATTTTATATGATCAAGGCCGTTCCTAAAAAAATATTTGAAGGAGGTATTTAACCTATGGATGGTACATGTAGGTCAATGACCTAATTGACAGCAAAACAAGGTCACTGCTCGGGTCACTTGATTACAGTGATTCAAGTTCCACCCTAATGCTGCGAGTTCATACTCTAGTCCCCGAGTCTCTGGGGTTAAACCCTGCCTCAGGCCATAGTTTCTAAGAAATTGACAACAATTGCACAGGGTTCGCACAGCTGGGAAAGATCAAAATTCCAGGACATTTCCAGGACATTTCCAGGACAAAATTGCTGTTTTCCAGGACAAAGTGTCTCCAGTTATTTTCAGTCAAATGTATTTTCTCTCAACACAATGTATAGAGGTTATCTACCCTTGATTATCTCCCCTGTTGTCACCAGGAAGTATGAAATACACGTGGAATATGGCTCCGTTTTCGGCTTGAAATATTTGTCACTAAAACGAACAACTCATTCAGAGATAGAGATTCTAATCTGAAGGACAACGGATGGGTAAATAATCATACAAATTAAATCTTACAACGATATTATGCCTGAATCGGCCGTGGAAGAGCCAAAGAAAGATGTGATAGTCCGATTAATCCGCATATTTTATCGCTCACGCTGATAGCAGGATTCATGCTTTGCACCTTTCGCGTGACTTTTCACGGAACTTTCCCCCATATTTCCAACATCGAACGTGTTTTGGCAAAGCCTGCACTTCGCTCTGTGCAAAGACTCCTTGAGGCGCCATGCAGTCCCGGCAGTCCGGATGACTTGGCCACGAAGAATTACAATGACAAAGGCGTGACATGATGTCATTCTTTACATTTCTCTCTCAGATTAATGATCGGAGGTTTCCGTGAATATTCGTCACCATGGGAGCTCAGTGACGGATGTCTCAATTCGATATTTGATTGGCCGAGAAGTTTTACTATATTTACTACGAAAGTTTATGAATGAATTGGCGCGTCAGTGAACTGGGGAATCCCCCGACAGCGATGACCGATCGTTGGAGTGAGCATTTGCCGACGGATGATTCGCAGCACAGTAATTCTATTGATTTTCCAGGACTTTGAAGGACACATACTATTTTTCCAGGACTTTCCAGTACTGGAAAGCATACTTTTATTTTTCCAGGACATTTAAGGACATTCCAGGACTGTGCGAACCTTGTTGCATTCAATACTCCCAAACCAAAGTTCTCCCCATATATCTGCCAACTGGGGACAATACAGCCCAGATATTATGTCCAGTAATGGCAGAGCCAAAAAATTAACTCCCAACTTTTCTCCAACCTCTTATTCACTCTCCTCTTGATAACCTAAGGTAAAATATCATGAAAATTCAGAGATTGGATTAGATCTTACATGTATGAATTTCAATATATACACCACAATTACTCACATCAGATGTAAATTCAGTAAATTATCAAACAATGCAAACCTGACCAAACTAAAAAGTTATTCTGCCAGTGACTGAAAAATTTGAAAAAATTCAGCAAAATTTGAGAGACTACCTCAACAGCCTCTGGAAGTTTTCTAAGCACAAACAAGGATTCTGTCAAAATGGCCATGAATCGTGGGATATTTTCCTCCGGATCAATGTTGAGATCTTCAGTAATGTTCTTTAGGTCTTCAGGGTTTGTGAGATCTTGTTCTAATGAACCTCCGATGTTAAACCCAACAGGTCCTGTTCATGTAGAGAATATTAGTGATGAACAAATGTATGAGTCAAAACCATGGCCTGATAAACACACTCTTCATATATGTACAGTTAAACCCCTAATAATTTGATCAGAGGAACAAAAAAATTTCAACATAAAATCAGGGGGTGATTTTATTAGTTGACAAAATGGTCCCAAATCATGCAGATAATCCATTATTTCCTCATTTTTTCATTAACTTTATAAGGTGATTTGACAATTTATTAGGGTGATTGAAGTCTAATATGGTGATTGAAATGGATCTTACGATGTCTATCATTTCACACTGTAGCTAATTGTTTAATTATATAGAAAAACTTCCCTACAATGTAAATCTATGGAAGCGAGAGAAAACCATCAAATATATTTTTCCAATGAACTCTCAAACTTGGAACAGGGCCTCCTGCAGAACTTGATATCAGAAATTGCCATACCTTTCTTGACCCCCTTCATGGAGCCATGCTTCTGGAAACTGCGAGCTGTTTTACTTGTGGCTTTAATGTAGATCTGTCGATTAAGTTCGTCAATCAATACCTCATGCATTTCCTAGATAAAGAATATATAAACGGAATTTCAATTGCCATATACATGTAACTAGTTGTGATGGACTTTGCAATTTGCAGTTTGTGTGTTAAGGTGGATCATGGGGAAATATATGTGACATCATTTCTGAAGAGTTGCCTCCCTTCAATGTCATGTATTCCAAGCAATAACATCATGGTCGATTGCACAGAATGGGAATGGCACTTTCGAAGTGCTGTGTTTGAAAATTCCACATACATTTTATTCGACTAATCAAAAGATACTATGATAGACTATGCGATCTATCAAAATGCTTTAACCAGCAAAGTTCTCTCGACAAGGCATTCTAGTGAAAGGCTGATATGATGCAGCGTTGTGTAAAAGCAGGCCTTGGATTCCGAAAATTGAACAGGCTGATTGATAGGCAAGCTAGGGCTGATCACAGGGCTGGTTTATTCTTAACACGGTTGATTCCAATTTAGAAGCATATTCAAATGTTGTACAAATATTGTGTTTGGAGAGACACTGATGTTCAAAGTTTGACATTTCTAACCTTTGGAAATAGGTCAACATCTGTCTAGCATGAACTTGACCTAGCATCATACCAATATTTTATTCAAAAGTAAATATGACTGCTATTCACATTTTGAACTTGTGACCCATAAAAATAGGTCAAGGTCAGTCGAGAGTGAACTCGACCTATAAGGACCTACATACATGTAAGGTATCATTGTGTCAAAGATCCAGTCTCTAGCTATCTTTGTGATGGAGATATTGTGTTAACAAGGCTATTCACATTTGCCCTCTGTGACCCGCGAAAATAGGTCATGGTCAATCAGAAGTGAACTTGACCTAGATGCCCTCATAAGGCAGCATTGTGCTCAGATCAAGACTCTAGTCTATTTGTCCCTTAGATATTGTCTTCAGAAGCTAAATTATGCCTGCTATTTACATTTGGTTCATACTCCATGTAAGAATCACGAGACAATGCATACAATGACCAAGTCTGGGGACAACAATATGTCTAGACTTGTGCCTTTTCAGCGACACAAAGACTCAGACAATAGCTTCCTACATGAAGTATCTACCTCACATTTTGATCTCTGTGACCTCTGAAATAGGTCAAAGTCAGATCAGAGTACACTGGACATAGTGGCCTTCATGAGGTAGCATTGAGCCTAAGATCGACTCTGCAATTCGCTTTGTTTTTGAGATACTGCATTCACAACCTCTGTGACCTTGGGAAATGAGTCAAGGTCAGTCCTGAGTGAACAGGACGGAGAGGCCCTCATAAGACAGCATTGAACAAAAAATCAAGGTACTAGGTTAATTTGCTCCTTAGATATTGTGTTCACGAGGAAGTGTGAGTGCTATTCACATTTTGACCTCTGTGACCTTTGGAAATAGATAAAGGTCAGTCCTAAGTGAACTTGACCTAGAGGTCATCTAAGGCAGCATTGTACCACAGATCAAAGCTCAAGCCCTCCATGTTATTGAGATACTGTGTTCACAACTTTTCGGATGGACGAACGGATAGACAGCATTTCCAGTCCCCTCCCAATTACGTGATGGGGGACAAAAAATAATTTTTCATATTTTATCATCAAATTTTGGACTTCATTTAGAACAACAAGTATGTAAATTGAAATCTAAAACACAGGAAGGAAGCAATCAGAGATTGCTCAATTGTATGCCCCCCCATTCCACTTTAATCCGACACTGCCCCGCCATTGTTCTGCATTTCTTTATTGGTTGGTGGAGGCCTAATTTGGATAATTATAAAAATTCTGTCTCAGTCACTTTTTTGCCATGCCTCACATAATACATATTCCAAGTATTAAGCAACAAGTGATACTACGATGCTTCGATGCAAGATGGTCGCCAGGGCTTTCGCCAAATCCGAAAATGTGACCTGGTTATGAGACCTACATTCATTGGGAGTATAGTGTGGTGAAATTATGAAGCGATCAGTGAACTTTGAATTTTGCACCCAATTCACTGTTTTTGGGACAATTTCATACTTCAGGACCTATGTTGTCTGCTTTGGAATGTAGAATAACATATAATATAGCCATTTTCCTGGTTCAAATCGGTTATGGACTGAGATCCAGCTTGGACAAATGGATATATCCCATTCACTTAGGTTTAAACAAAGGGCCATAACTCTTGAAAATATAACCGAAAACAGAGTAACTTCACGCTGCACACCTATGGGTCACTGACCACATGTCATGCAAATTTCATACTTGTTCATACAATATTAACCGAGATCCAGACTTACAAATCCCAATTCACAAAGATTTGAAGAAAAAAGGGCCATAACTCTTGAAAATATAGAAAATATAACTCTTGAAAATATCTGCGAAACGTGGAGAAACTTAACGCTGCACAACTACAGGGCACTGACCACACATCCTGCAAATTTCATAATTGTCCATACAATATTAATCGAGATCCAGCCCGGACAAGTCCCAATTCATGGAGAATTCAGGAACAAAGGGCTATAACTCTTGAAAATATGAGCGAAACGTGGAGAAACTTTACGCTGCACAACTGTGGGTCACTAACCACATACCATGCAAATTTCATACTTGTCCATACAATATTAACCAAGATACAGCCCGGACAAGTCCCATTCACAGAGATTTCAGGAAAAGGGCCATAACTCTTGAAAATTATACCGGAACTCGGAAAAAACTCTACGCTGCACAACTACGAGCCATTGGCCACATTCTATGCAAGTTTCAATCCTGTTCATCAAATATTAACCGAGATATTGCCCAGACAAGATATTCGGACGGACAGACGGACGGACAAAGCGTTCGCTATATGCCCCCCCTCTAGTTAGAGGGGGGGCATAATGACAACTACCAAATTCTTTTGTGTTTTTCCATGACACAGATATTCACAGTGTTATATCGACCCTAAATTATCCCATATCAATGCTCCCCAATCATATATGTCGCTATATAGGATCTTACCGATTTCAATTGAATTTGGTGTTCTGACTGCCCAGGTTATGAATATTTAATAGTCTTATAACATCAAGGTCGCATTTTAACTACTTTACTTGCAGACGGGGAGGGAGGATAGGGTCATAATCCCCGCTTTAACCCAAGATCTACGCCAAGGACCAGTCCATAATTCTACCCCGTAATTATGGTGCCAACCTGGCAGGAGGGCGGCAACATCAGAAGATACCCCACCACTATGTTCCCTTCAAAGCACTATGAAGAGTTCTCACGATTGGTTGACACTCGCGTTACTGCAAGCCGGTTAGATACTGCAAGTGACATATCCAAATAGGGGCGCAGATAGAATTTAATTTTAGTTACATTGAAATTATCCAGTCAGAAAATAAATGAATTTGGGAGGGTACATTGTATTTTTCAATTGTAAGATAGGAAATTTGAAGTTCTGTTAAATTATTCATACTGAAAGAGAAACTTCCCACAAAGGTATGATGAAGTACTAACCTCTTTTCTTGCATTCACCTCTGACCTCAAATCTTTTAAGGCCTCAACACCCGACAGTGGACCTTCCAACTTGGCAACTGTACATAAAAAAATTCAATATTTTCAAGGATTAAACCTCCAAAAATTAATCTTACCGTACATATGAGTGGGGGTCTGATGTGATTTCAAAACTAGCTTCATAACATTCATTAGCATGATTAACAACAGATACAGATAGAGAGCAGAATATCTGATCATTTCTTTTCTCTCGCAAAGCTGCAAGATATGATAGAGAGTCATTTATAAAGACAAAATAAATTAGTTTCAGCCACTTTCAGACAAGAAAATGTAAAAAAGATGGGCAAAAATATATAAAAATAACATTAATTTCCCAGCACCCCTTGGTGTAAGACATTTTGAATTTACCCATCATCCAGAGTTACCATGGTTACAGGAAAGTTTAACCTTACCATCATATTGAAGCTACCGAGTCCAAACGTAACTGTTTCAACTTACCTGCAGCTACAATCAAATCTGTAGCATGTAGATAATGCTTCTTAGCCATGTGTTCATCCATCCTCTCCAACACCTCTTTTATGTCCTCTCTACAGAAAGGAAATATCAACCATTCAGACAACAGAAACCATAAAATAACCTCTCACAATGTACAACGATGAAATATAATCTCTCAAATCTCTCAAAACCACTTCTTGAGTTAATACAAACAGCAAAACACATGCTCCTCAGGATAGTGGATGGGTTGAGTACTGTGAAACATGTTTCTTTCGCGTGCATGAAACTTTCGCGATTTTCGCGATTGGAATAAATCATGAAAGTTTCATGCACGTGAAAGAAACATGTTCACATGAGAAGAACGAAGACAAGAACGCAACAACAACAATGACAGAGAAAGGACATGAGAACAATTGTTTCCGACATTAGCACAGTTTTAATGGTCTCACCACCTAAGCTCTATTCAGAAGCGACTGTTTAAAGCACTGGATACAGTTTAATATACGAGTATACTAGTACAATCTGCTGAATTAGTCACAAGACTTGCATATGTGAAGCAAGTGTAATACTAGAAACAATCGTCAATGTCCTCGTATGCCGCCTTGATGCCGGCCATTTTGAACCCCTGTAGGATAGCAGATGTGTTGTTTCGGAGTTGTTCATGGGTCTTTACCATCCACATCGTGTGCTTAGGTTTCAATGTGGAAAGTTTCATGTCAATTTTGATATCCTGTACAGATTTTCCACTTTTCAGCCCTTCCAAATCAATGTCTCCATACCACGCGGTGCACTGGGCTTTCAGAGCGGCTTTGAAAGCTCCATTCCCGTTGAGATCTAACGGCTGGAGCTCTCCAGTGCGGTATTTATCTACTTTAGCGGAGTTCAGATGACAACTACCTGCATGATATCTCGCGATATAGGGTTTGTTTACCTACGGAAATTCCTTTTAAGCCTGAAACAGTGGAATTGAAATAATCTGCCCCCAACAGTCAGGAAACCCCTGTTCGAGTACCAGTAACTGTATCTTCATACAGTTAACGCCGCCTTTTGTTAGACTCGTGTTGGTACTGTGAAACGACCACACTGAGCGCGCCCACATGTGAATACACGTGGCTTTGCTGATTTTGCCGCCTCCGGTATGTATTATGTATATTAGTATGATAAATTTGTAAATAATTTTTTTTCTGGCACAGAGAGAATCGCAAAAGTTTCATGTCGCAAATTTTTTAAAATTGAAAAATCGCGAAAGTTTCATGTCGCGAAAGTTTCATGTTTTACAGTAAGTGGAGGATGATGTTAGCTCTCAGAATATTTACATGTAAGTGTATGGGTGGACAAAGCTTAGTTTAGGAGATAGAGGCTGGGGCCTCGAGATATGCTCCTGAGGGTAGTGAATAAAAAGTGTAGCATGATGTCAGTTTTCAGAATATATGAGGATATTGGATTGGGAAAGGCTTAGTTTAGGAGATATGGGGTAGGGCTCAGTCACCCGGGGGTTGAGACATGCTCCCGAGGGTAGTGGATGGGTTGAATAAGCATAGCATGGTGTAAGGCGTGGTACACATGACCCAGTGAGACCAAATTTGTAGAAGACTGTTACGCTCATTCACTATATCCTGCTCTGGTACGGTCATCGTCTATAATACATTTGTAATAAGCTAATGGCCACTACAGATTTCCATAAATTAGATCTGACTTGTCAAGAAAAACTTGTTCATGTGTACCAGACCTAAACTCCCAGAATATATGAGGGTATTGCAATTGGGTCAGGTGAGGCTTACTTTCCAAGGTAGAGGATGGGGCTTGGTGCCTCAGGGGTGGGAACATGTTCCCGAGGGTAGTGTATGGGTTGAAGAAGTGTAGTATGATGCAAGCTCCTAGAATACATGAGGGTTAAGGGGTCAGGCGGAGCTTAGTTCAGGGTGAGGCTGAGAAGCTGTAGACGTGGGAAAAAATGAAGTCTTAAACTTTAACATTTTTGCTTTACTTTTACCAGTTACCGGTCCTAAAAAAATTTTAACAAGTGAAACTCAATTCCGTTCAGATGTGGGGAAACTCAATAAGAGACCACTGTTTTACAGAAACTGAATTTCAATCAAGACTTGAAACTAAATTTGAGCCAATTAAATTGAATATGATTCGCTTAACTCGTTGCTCTTGCGGATCGTTGCTGTTTTATTACTATTTACAAGTGGTTGACGGAGAAACTCACAGACCAAAAAACCCGCCATTTTGCTCAAGGTACTCTGTATCATGTTCGGGTGCCCTTCGAAATTACTTAGTTGAGAGGTTGAGAAGGGTTCCCGAAATCATGCCCTTGATGTTGAAAATGTTGTAGGTCTTCACAAACCAATGAAAGAAGTTTTTTGTTTTTTTTCGAAAATTTAAATTGACTAATCAAGTATTTTGAAACTAGAAGATAACTCCTGAAGCAATGTAGTTTCTGTATCGATTCATTCCTCACTCACATCTGATCCAACATGGCCACCACTGTTTTATGTTCCACGCCCTCTATCCATAGTCGACGTAACTCATCCCGCTTGCAGTGTAACAATGTCTTACACGAGTTCAGGTCTTCCTTTATCTTTTTTATTTTATCTCTGGATTCTGAAACGAATGAAAAAATTGATTTTCATAGCTTAAACAACAGCTGTGATGTCACACTATTCAGAAACTTTAATTAGATTATTTTTCCAGATTGTACTACAACCACACTCTAGAATATTTTGCTCATCTGGTGACAACCAGTTTGAATGGCGGAGAAAGCCCATGGTGGTAAGGACAATATATTAACAAGATTATTAATTTAGTGACGTAAACTGGAATGAAAAGAACCAGGCGATGTTCAGACCATGCACAACAGCTAAATATTAGTTCATTTATAGAAGAAAAAAACCCTCATATTACAACATCAATATAGCGAAATGTTAGTTTTGACCAAAGGCACAGAAGTTTGCAATAGATATACAGCTAATACCACTTCTTCTTACACCGAGATGTGCCTCTTTGATTCTTTTTCAAGAATCTACAGCTACTGGTGCTTTCTCCACTACATAATGTATGACAGATTTCTGGTACACCAAACACATATTTTTCGCATTCAAAGTTTGGGACAAAAACAGAAAGAAAACATCAAGATCTATTTCCATGATAAACAGTATTAACTAGATATTGGTTTTGAAGTAAAAACACAGATCTTCCCCATTAGACCCCCCACTCTCTCAACCCTTTTAGACCATCTGAAAAAGCAAAATGTAATCAGGTCTTCAGAGCCCTCATCCACATCTTATTTTATATCATGACTGATACTCAAATGAAATCATTCAATAGACGATACAACTGCAGATTCAAAATTTGAACTTTCAATTGATTAATTACATTGCTACATGTATCTGTTGCTGTTCAATACACTGTGCATACAGGCAAGAACAAAAATCTAGCTCGTTATTTACGTACCTGTAACTTTCTTGTATATGGTGCTGAATGCCTGTAATATGGCCATAAGATCCTGGTAGTTACCTGTGGGAATGTGTTAAACACTGATTTAACATGTTTAGTTCTTTCACTTCTCAGAATATTATCAACACACAATAATTAAGCTTGGCATAATTCGATAATGAAGAATGTAGACCAATGGAAAATTGCAGACTGATACTGTGTTGAACACATTGCAACACGCAGAGAGAAGGTTGGGACAATCCATGGGTATACAACTTATGGGCCATCATAGCTCAGTGCATAGAGCATTTATTCGCTTGCCGAGATTGTGGAAAACATAATAAATAAAAAGGGAGACCACCGAGCCAGTTGACTGGATAGCGACTTCAACTACATGTATCAGATTATCCCATACTAGCAGTGGATGTCTTTGACTGGATATTTCCATTTGACCTTGTTCAGTAATCTGATAGGAGTCACCACAACTTGCATGTAGTCAGACTTGGTTGTCTCCCTTCATCGACAATGAGGAGTTCCATTTGGAATGGTACATGTGTATATATAACCCACTGCACAAAGAATATCACAACATGCATTAGATTAGTCAAAATAACTTACAAGCTATAAATTTCAAAATACAATGTATATGGAAGATGAAGCACAAATGTTGAACAAGAGCAGCCTGAATATATGCCCAACCTGGATAATGCTGAACAGATATGATGGAAAAGCAATTAGAGGTCATTAGAATGGACAGCACAGATACATGTAGAAGGAACATGTAGATGTATAATTTTGTACCGAAAATTAATCAACTTCAAGGAATATGACTAAGGGTACAAATTTTCCTTACAGCATTATCTTGTTTGGAACTTCTGTGACAATTGAGATGTGACCTCAAAGTAATGAATAAGCTTCTCATCTGTCTTGAAATTTAGGTATAACCAAAAATTGATCAAAATCTGAATTCCTAAATTATTATTTAGCATAAACCAAACAATTGTCATTAAGTGACCTTGGCTTTGACCTTTTGACCTCACAAATTAATAGGGTTCTTCTATGTCACATGGTTAAGGCAGGGGTAGAAATATTCAAAATCATCAGCTGGACAAGTGTCCTGCTCATCAAAAAAGTTGCCAGACATTTTCATCTTGGTCAGGACAAAAGTTGTTGTAAGGCAAAGTGATGTTTTTGTTGTTTTTTTGTTGTTGTGTTTTGTTTTTTTTTAGGGTTGTTGATCTAGTCACAAACTAATTTCTCAATAGCCCTCAGTCTGCAAAATCAAACATTTATACCTCACCCTTTACTTCTCTCGTATTGTTCACAAAACGTCTAATCAAGCAATGGTCGATTTATCTTCCCATCTGCCTTAAAAGTTGACACATGCAGAGCTTTTGGAGCTTTGTCTGCATGAACTATTGGGTGGTATTTCCGAACTTTCTAATTCCCCTTGGTCGCTGATTTTTTTTTACACGAAGCCGAATTTGAACAGACCATTTTGTCAGCAGCTTGTTTGTGAACACGAGGTTTCCGTTGAATGGCTGCGAGTTGGGGTACCTCATTCCAAGTGACCGACACGCTTCACCCGACAGCCGTTCAACTGCTCGATAAGCAGGCGAAATACAAAGAGTTCCACATGGTAAATGTAGAAGGATGACGTCAATAATTCAGACCAATCAAATTGTAGGTCAAGAGGAAATTCCCTTTCAACACTCCATTCTGCAACAACATCCAGCATGACAAATTGACTTTCGCTGACATTTGCACGCGAATTTGGCCAATAAAACTAAGAAAAGACAAAGTAGTTGCTCCTATCAGCGATATCATCTAGCAGGGTTTATACTTTCTAGCGATTCAGAGCTGATAAACTATGTCGGACAATCGTCCGAGGACAAACCATTTTTACTGGACAGTACTATTTTTTGCCAGACATGTCCGACAAATCAATGTATATTTCGTTTCCTGTACAGCATACTCATAAGTTTAATAGTATCCAGACCATGCAAACAGGAGATACTACATGGGCTTATAAATTTACAGACATACTGAATGATGGATGGACGGATTGACGGTTAATACTCCACATTGCAGAACCCAGTTATAAGATGAACAACGCAATTCATAACCTAGAACAGGAAATATTGCACAGATCTCTGTGGATTGAGTCATATCAGTTATGTCTTTGAAATGACCAGTCTTAGATAAAAGTGGGTCTTAAAATAAAATGCAGAAATTTCTCAAACCTGTAACTTGCTCTCCTAGTTTTTTGTCACTTCCATGGAAGGCTTTCTCTATCCGGGCTTTCTCCTTCTCTCGTTGTTCAAAGTCAGCACTAGGAAAATGAAGTGTTCAAAATTAGATTAGACTTCCTACATACAATACGGTGATGAAACATCCTACTTAATAGACAGGCAATTGATAGGCACACTTTCCAGAGGAGATAACTATTGCTCCAGATATGTGCAAATCTTGTCCTATGAAAACATGCAATTATTAATGAAAAAGTTGAAATGAGACACATTTTTTATTTATTTAAAAACTCTAAAGTGTACCAATATAGAAGTTTATTACGCCTCAGAGTAGTTTGTTTGATAGCCGATTGGTCAATTGCCATCCCATAAATAGTTCGTATTAGGTCAGCTACACACCACATACGAATAATCACGTGTTAACGTTACCATAGTGGAACGTGGAATTGACGTAGCCTGTCCTTCGAGGCAACGTCACAAAGCCGACACGTAAGAAAACGAAGAGCTATGTCGTACCAATGGCTTTGTGACGTTGCGCCTCAGCGTTTGCATTCAACCCAAAGACGTTGTGGGCATGCGCGACTCATAGAACCTGTTTCGTATTTAATAGGTCAGGAAATGTGAATCAGTTGAAATTGCCTTACGAAAACAAACCGCATTTAATCGTTGTTGTTGTGGCTTTTTCGGCTTAAACAAAGGCTCTTCGGCATAATAAAATCGTTATGATGTTTGTTTGAGGGGGCATACGAACTATTTACATGGTCAGTGTGGGGAATTCTTATCGGTCTCGCCTGACGGCTCGACCGATAAGAATTCCCCATACTGACCATGTAAATAGTTTGTATGCCCCCTCAAACAAACATCATAACTGATAATACACTACGATGATACATACACTAACACATGGCATGGAGTTGATCAATTAAAACAAACTGTACATGTGTACCTAATAATTATTGTACCCTAATAACTATACCTGGATGATAGAGTCCTGACAATGGACATGAGAAACCCAGCTTGGGGCTGAAAAAAAGAAGGCAAATGTAAAAATTTCTGTACATAGTTCACATTTGAGGAACAGATCAGCGCAATCAGTGAATGTAATAATCACAATTTATGTGAATGGGATGCTTGCCGAGATTGGGCATTCTGCTGACATGGCTGATCAGTGCCAATGTCATATGGAGTGCCATGTGAGCTAGAAAAGTTAAGAGATGTCTGCAAGATGAAATGAAAACGAGTGGATAGCATTTTTGGCATGTACACAGACACGATTAAAGGTACAACAGGTGAAATGAATAGATAAACTATATATCTCAGGGCCATATCCAGGAATTATTTGGGCATACCTGTATCCGCCGAGCGAAACGAGGCATAGCCAATCTGCCGGCCCCCAGCCGCCCGAAACGCTACATGCTTGCAGATCGATGCATTCTCGAGCCAATCTGACTGTTTTCTGTATAGTTCTCTGGAGCATTATCTTGTCAGCAGTTCAGTAATTTTTGTTTATTATTTTCAGGGATATTTGAGGTCCATGGTCAAAAAATTCAAGTGCAATGTATTGTGGAAGCAGAAAGTTAACATTAGGAGAAAGGATGCTGCTGAGAAAACATGTCAGAGTAATGGAAGAGGTGTTGAAAGAACTGACTATTGACTGCATTTAGCTCTCATGAATTGCATCTCAATGAGGCAAAATTTCTAACAGTTTAATTATAAGTTTAGAAGTGAAAATTTAAGAGGACTTAAGTTACCGTAAGAATCTTCCATCACAATCTAAATTTTTGGCTGACATATGGTAAATCCTGTTATAATTCCATTAGTTTGGAGACATATTTGACCTCACTGGTGGTTCATTATTAATTAACTGGTTCTGTTCGTCATTTTCACTACCGCTTTCGGTTGTGTCATTTACGTTATTGTTGTTGTCACTGTCACTGTCACTGGCGTCAGCACCGGTCTCGACACGCAAACGTTTGAAAAACTGCGCGAGTGTCAGCTGATTCTGGCCTTGCGATAGTGAGCATTCCTTTCGTTTGATCCTGTATGTAGACAAAGTTTTGTTGTGACTCGCTCCGCTACTTTTAGGACGCCCCATGTTGGAAACGAGATTCGCTAATCTATATAATTTTTTTTTTTTGGATCAATTTTTTTTCAGACTCTGTTTATTTGGGCGTGTGAATTTGGCGCCCATACCGGTATACCGGTAGTAAAACGGCCCTGGATACGGCGCTGTATATGAGATAGGTAGCTTGATGGGATTGGTGTTGCTGCTGTCTGATTTTAGGCTCTATTCCGTAGCCAGTTCGGAAACTAGTAACTTGGGTAGTAACAGGTATTCCACGGGTAACAATTAATTGGCTGCATGATTGCTGTAGCGAGGTTCGAATGGCACATTTTCCATATACTCTTCAACTCCAACTTTTGGTATAGCGTTGAGTTCTGGCGGTCACCCCGAATTAGCAACCCGTAACCATCTGGGTCATCTATATGCGGTGAGATTGACCCATTTTCAGCCTACTTTCGGCAACTATATCAGAGAATTTCCCAAAATCAACACCACGTGATGTTGTCAGCCAATCAGCTAAACTCTACCACCGTAACCCGCCATTTTAGTCATATGCTGCCCTATTTGTTCAAACTTACAGATCTACAACACCTCTTGGATGATAGGGAAGTTATTCATATCTGTATAATTTGTAAACCCAGACAATAATGTTTCAGAAGTGGTATTAAAAGCCTGTAAATTGTAATTCATCAGATTTCTCGAGTCTGTTCAGCTGGATGAAGACCGAACTGTATATGATAAAGTATCAGATATCGCTCGACGATAATGGAGACACACGATTTGCAAGCCATGTTATGGATGAAGGCGAAGTGTACACAAATGCCCGAATAGGAAATAATAGGGATTTGCAGTACCATATTTCAGGCTAATATCAGGCCAATGGGGCCCAGCAAACCTGGAAATAATTCCTGGATCGGTACCTGTCAATTGCTGATTAAGCAGCTCTACACAGTGTGGCTGCTGTTTCCTGGGTTTGACAGGTATCAAACTGTGGTAGGCCTACCTGTCAAATGGTGATGGTGTTCACAACACAACAAATTCCCTTCTCTGATTGTAATGGGAGTGGTTGTTGTCCATATACGCTATTTTTCATGCTAACATTGCTCACATTGTACACTTCCCTATTACTTCGGCTCATAGTGCTATTCACGAGACATGGAACATCAATCAACGCCAAATGATTTTTGCTTTGGGAATTTTCACTCGATGTTGAAAATTGGACCCTGGGTCACTGATCCTGGCTTGGCTGTTGTTGTTGCCCTCTAGTGATTTTCCATTTTTGTTGACAGCTGAATGCAATCGGCAACATACACACCAAACACCATAACCTAACAACATTCTGAAGTACTATGAACGTAAATACAAGGACATATCTTACTGTTTTCTGTGGGGGCTGCCGCCCACCGGGTTTCTGTTCCTCTTCGCTCGCCATCTCCGACAGTGGAACTCTTCAATATTAGAGGGGTAAACGCACTAAAAGTGGGTTATCGCCCCCTGATTGTGACTAAATGCGTCGTCTGCTAGAAATGATTTTGTTGATTTCATGATTTACCCAGCGTAAACACAATTGAGTTGATATTCCTGTCCAAAAGTTTGGTACGAAATCCTTATGTCAAGAGAGCATGCACATATAGAAATGTCTTCTGCAGGGAAATATTTCCCTGCCTCTTCAAACCCACTGGTGAGATAGGCCCTAAATTAATCATGTCATTTTCAATTTTAAAGTTGCTTGTCAATGTTCTAACTCCAAAACTGTATGTACATAAACTTTTCGAGTACATAAAATTTGTGAGTAAACAAAGAAAATGAAGTTGTGTTTGGCATTGTCTAATAAATTTTTACAAGATGGTCTTGGAGAAATCTTTGGATAAATGCATTTTCACCCAAGTCCAAGACCAAGTGTCGACCATCAGCATGCAGTCACAGCATGCCATGTCACAGTCACTCCATTCTCCTGGAGTTCTGAAATCTCTCGACAGAATTTGAAATTAAACAGTATAATAATTTTTCTTTGAATTCCGTTTTTTATGAGGAAAAATTTATCCTGAGGCTAAAATTATTAAATATTATCTGTACGGTAGTTATCATCTTTTCAAACCAGCAAAATTTTGTTCATGCAATTCTGTGAATGTTGTGCATGCAAGAAAACAAAACAGCCATAATGGAGGACCGCCATAATAGCAAGCTGACCCATACCGGTATTGATTCAGATTGGAGATCTTATACATTATAACGTTTTCATTCCATATATAGAGTAGGGTTAAATTATTATAGTTAGTACACCATAATATTAAATCCCAAATTTTGCAAAAAGAACCCTGGTTAACCCTAAATTTTATCAGTTGTTTTGGAGTTTAAGGTCTACGCTACCTCTTGCTAAATATAATAACAAGCGTTCTGAGAACCCCAACATCTCGCCTTGCGGGGTCATCCGCTGCAGCAGGCATAAATATAGAGCAAACAATAAACGTGTGGAATAGATGATGTGGTACAGACAATAATGTCTGGAATAGATGATCAGGTACAGACAATAACATCAGTCCCATGTGGAATTACTGCCGGATAGGTCAATCCTGTGTAGGATGGAAAGGTCAGTGCCGTGGGATTACTGCTGCATAGGGCAGTCCAGTGTGAGGTTACTGCTGGATAGGTCAGTCTCATGTGAGATTACTGCTGGATAGGCCAGTCCTGTGTAGGATTACTGCTCAGCTGGATGGGCCAGTCCCGTGTGTTATTACTGCTGGATAGACCAGCCCCATGTGGGATTATTGCTGTATAGTCCTTTCCCAAGTGGGATTACTGCTGGATAGGCCAGTCCCATCTGGGATTACTGCTGGATAGGCGAGTCTCGTATGGGATTACTGCTGGATAGGTCAGTCTCGTATGGGATTACTGGTGCATAGGCAGTCCAGCGTGAGATTACTGCTGCATACACAATCCCGTTTGGGATTACTGTTGGGGAGGCCAGTCCCGTGTGGGATTACTGCTGCATATTGCAGTCCAGTGCGAGAGATTACTTCTGGATAGGTCAGTCCCATGTGAGACTACTGCTGTATAGGCCAGTCCTGTGTGGGATTACTGCTCCCATGTGGGATTACTGCTGGATAGGCCAGTCCAGTCTGGGATTACTGCTGGATAGTTGAGTCTCATATGGGATTACTGCTGGATAGGTCAGTTTTGTGTGGCATTACTGCTGGATAGGCCAGTGCCATTTGGGATTACTGCTGGACAGTCTCATGTGGGATTACTGCTGGATAGATCTTACCAAGGAAAACATGAAACATGTCCACCAAGTTTTATAATCATCCCACGAAAGGTTCAGCAAACTTTCCATGTACAGATCTACATGTAAATTTTTGCTCAACAAAAACCTTATCAATGGAAACATACAAAGTACAAAAATTCTTATTTAATGTCATATTTTCTTAAATAGCACATGCACATCCTCGAATAACAATGAACTTGGGTAGCAAGTGTCAAACTCATCCAAGGAAAGCTGACAGCTTCAGCAAACTTTCCATGTACATGTGTACATGTATGCAGATTATCACTGGCAGATTACTAAGACAAAACCCTCAAAATTTGAACAAAAATCAATATTTCATCTCCTAAATAGCACAGGGACATTCTCTTATCATATGAAATTTGTGCAGCAAACTTTCTAAGTACAGATGTACATGTGCACTTCAGCTAAACACAAAACTATCATAGGAATTTTAACATTGGAGCACCCCAGGGGTAGTACCCCCAGGTGGAATACCCACCACCCATATTTTTTTTTATTTTTTTACATTTTTTTTAAATTTGCTAAACCAAAAACCTTATCATTTCCAGGCCGGGGACACCGACACCGCCACCGACACTGACGACAACATCCTCTTTCCCCCTTCACAATATCTCCACTTTACTTCGTAAGGCGAGATAAAAATGACATTTATTTACAAAATGGTCTGAAACCTCCTTAAACAATTATAAAAGTATGCATATGATAGGTAAGGTAAAAAAGTGAAAAAGCATGATTTATCTTGCTTAAAAACATGCAAAATCGACAAGTTTGAAAAGACAATACATACCGGGTAACCTATTGGAAGTGGAAGTTGGAGCGCATTCGAAAAACACAGCGTTTAAACCTCGCTATGATCCATTCAGTCTGCCTCACTAAGATATAAATAGTTCAGTGGAATGAATCATGGATAAACTATATATTTCAGTGAGGTAGGTTGAAGGGATCGGTCACATTTTTGTTCAAATGCCACATTTTTCGACACGCTCCATCCCCAGCTTCTGGTGTATCCATGAGTTCTGCCTGTCAACTTGACGGGAATAGGGACAGCCAGTATTTTGGGCTAGGAGCATGCAATCATGACAGAGAAGTTGAGAACTGGTTGATTTTGGATTTGGGAATATTTAAACATAGTAAAGACACATTCATGATAGTCTCGTGACTTGGATTTCCTTGTCCACTGCTTTCTGTGCAGGTAACTCAGCATTCCACACCCTTGTCACTAACACAGAGTATGAAGACATTGGGCACCAAAGGAGTGAGAAGTCTTGGCACATTTATGGGAATTTCTGACCAGAAAGACGAATCGGTGCTACACTGGAAAGAAACTTGGATCAGGAGAGTAAAGGCAAGTTACCTTATTTTCATTTTTAGAATAACCTGAGCTTTCCAGTGACTTGGCTTCATTTTTTCATTATATGAGAAATACATGTAAGAACTTTGGTAAATACTTCAATCAGCAAATTACCCTTTTCAGTGTCTTATGAATCACATGCAAAGGAAAATGTCAAATGGATGAATTTGCCATGCTACAAAAACATGTCTACAATTTTATATTGTTTTAGGATGGCATGTCAACAGATGTGACTATAATTTGACTTATTTTATAAACTCTCACTTTATATTTTTTAGTCTGGAAATGTTGGCATATCTTTGCAAGTGGGAAAACTAGAGTCACCAACTTCTACTCCACTGAGCCAGTTGGAGGAAACTTTGTCACAGCTCACACAAATTGGTAACATGATTAATGTAGAGCGGACAGTTTCTGATAATGAAGATTTGAGCCTACTGGAAGACATCCACTTGAAACGAAAAACTGTCTCTCTGTCCCGCATCCCACATGACCTCCATTTATCACCATCCTTGCAAAAACTCTTGGATTCATGCAAGTCAAATGTCGACAAACACAAAATTCATAGGACAGAGGACCTTTGTGCAGATGAGCCTGGCCCTTCACACATCACAGAACACCATGAAAATTTCAACTGTGAGACCTCAGAGAAGTTCACTGTTGATGCTCATGTGCACAGAAAGCCAAAAGAATCCAGTAAAACATTGGTGCTGTTACATGCTAAGAGCCAGCTCCTGCAAGAGAATGATGATGCAGAAGCCAAGTCAAATACAATAGAAACTGAACAACATACATTTATTTCTGCCACTGTTATTAAATGTGAAGATACCAGTGAGCATAGAAAAGACGAACACAACACTCACCATATTACAAAAGTGGGCAAATTAACCGACCAGCAAAAAGGAGAAGAAATATCAGTTTTACAACAGCTTGAACCAGTCTCACTGGAAGAGTATATTGCACAGGTCCAAGATCCTTCAAGTTATAGCAAAGAAGGGCAGCATTCAGATTCCTGGCTTAGTCCAGTCCATATCAGTGAGGTTGAAGACGACCTTACAGAAAAATGCATGGAAGAAAGGGATACAGTTTTCCCATTTGCTCCAGTCTCAATGGAAGAAGTTCAAGGAGATCTTCATAATTATAGTGACGAAGAGCAGCTTTCAGATGTACGTCTTAGTCCAGTCTTAATGGCAGAGGTAGATTTTCCAAATTGTAACAAGGATGAAAGGGATCCAGTTCGGAAGCTTAGTGCAGTCTTGATGAGTGAGGGTGAAGATCTCCCAAATCATGGCAACATAGATACATGTAGGTGTTCGGCTTCATGGCTTAGTCCAGTTTTATTGGAAGAGGTCCCTGATCCAGAAGATCTATTGGGTTATAGAGGAGAAGACTGGGGATCAGCTTCACCACTTGGTCCTGTCTTTACAAGTGAGGGTACCTGTATTGCACAGGATGTTCACGAAGAGGTGCCAAATCATAGCGAGAACATTTCTGAGTCTTGGAGAAATAGTATAGAACTGAATTGTGAGGGAGAGAAAGAAATCTGTCTCAGCCAGGTCAGTTGTGATCCATTGTGTGTTTGTGTACGTGACTAGTCATGTCCCTGTGAATTTGTTCAACGATCTTGTCCAGATTGTTCTTTTACAATTTCTATTAAAGTAATACATAGATAAATTCCGAGCGGACGAGTAAAATCAAATTAACCTGTCCTCTAACACCAAATTGATAGCATGAACAAATACTAAGTATATTTCAGCCATGAACGAGTTTTTATTTCTAATGAACCATACATATTTCCAAGAAATCTTAAAATCATACAAGAAAACATTTTTTTTTTCAGATCAAGTTAAGCGTAGAAGGAACATCAAGTGAAAGTAGCATGGTTCGTGAAGAACACTCCTTCGTGTATGGAAAAGAAGCTTATGATCATTATAGATTATTTCGGGAGGTGAGTATATAATAGTAGTGCTTCTCACAGAAGATATAGCTGGGTGTAGGGGGTGTGGGAGTGAAGTATCTATGGAAGAGATTGAGCTTGGGGAAAATAGAGTTTTCAAAAAGTTTTGTGCATTTTTGGAAAGGGGGAGGGGTGTTGTACATGTATTAGATGGTGCAGCTTGAAAAATACAATATTCTCATTCTGTAGACAGGTATGTGTGCCAGACCCAAGGGTCGAGTGAAAATATGTTTGCGCAGGTTCTTGGTCAACACAGCAAGGTTACACAAGATTACTCCAAATAAGAATGACCCCAGTAGTTCAGGTGTTTATATTGGGTAGTCAATAACCATCACTCATTGTTTTTACACATACTCTACATTGTCTCAGAGATTATATATGAAATTTAACTGTTGTGTTATTGCAGCTGGAGAATAGTAAGAAGCTAGAACGGCTTACGGAAGAAAAACAGAAGTGTGTGGAAACTTTGCAATGGCAACTGGATACCCTGGATGAGATAGCTACTGTTGGTAAAGGTATGATCATGGGAAGTTATCTAGCCTACTTGTGTCAGAGTTAGAATATCTTGTTGATTGGTTTATCTTGTTGAAGGAATCTCTATTGCAGAGATTACCAACTGATGGGTACATGGTCAAACTTACAGTCAAAAGGTGGAACATCTCATCGTTGTGGGGGGAGTGGGGATGGAAGATCTCATTGTTATGAAGTGAAATAAATCACTCCCAAGGGTTGAAGCATAGGTTCTGCATGGTACTTAAAGATGTAATCAGCCTCAAATCTGGGCTGAAATCGATGTCTCTCAAACTTAACGAAAGTGACATATGTTACAACAGGTACAAAATGAAACACATCTGACCACAAGAAACTAAACTTGTTTCTACCATTCACGAGAAAATAGAAGGAGTTGATCTTTAAAAATAAACAGCATGGCATGCCGTTTATTTTTCCACGGCCGTGTCAACAAGCGTATACACGTATGGTGCATTCTACCAACGTATGCTATGCGACATCACCGAACCGTAGGCACGAGCCATGACGCTATCCCCATGGCTGCAGGTGTGCAGCATTCAAATTCGAGAGCGTCGCCACGTCACTCATACGTCACGCAGTGACGTCATTTTCCTCTCCGCGTAAAACACACACTCAATGGTGAGACAGAAAAGCCGTCGAAGCGGGCAGAGTTACAAATTTCTCTGACAAGATATTCTTGCATTCGTTGTATATGACGATCCCACTGTCATCAAATATAATACATATGATGATTTGGTAATCTTCCCTGCTGAAAAAACGCACAGGGGAGAGTTTACAAAATCCATCCATTTTGAGGCTGATTACATCTTTAATACTGCTACAGGTAGTTTCATTGGAACATCACACTATGAAAGAACATTTCATTGTTGTTCACTGAAAAATGATGCTGTCATGGGGAGAAACATCACCCTGTCGTCGAGGGCATCATCTAGCTGTTCTAGAGTACTATAGAACATCTTACTGCATGGTTTTAATGCTTCGCTGTTGTGGGTGAAACATCTCATTATCAATAGATGGAAAGTCTCAACTGTCTCAACTAGGGATGGAACATCTCGCTGCATAGTGCTTTAATATCATGCTGTTGTGGGTGGAACATCTCACTGTAGATGGATCAAAAAGCCTGCCGTTGTGGGATGGATTATCTCGGTGTAGTGGGGTGGAACTTCACACTGTAGTGGTGTGAAAAATCCTGCTGTTGTGGGGTGGAACATCTCACTGTAGTGGGTTGAAAATCCTGCTGTTGTGGGGTGGAACTTCACACTATCATGTGTGGAACAACTCAATATTCTGGGGTGGAACATCTTACTGTCTGGTGTTTTAACTAGACATTTTAATGTGTGGAAAATCTCAATGTAGTGAGGTGAAAAATCCTGCTGTTGTGGGGTGAAACATCTCACTGTAGTGGGGTGAAAAATCCTGTTGTTGTGGGGTGGAACTTCACACTGTAGTGGGGTGAAAAATCCTGCTGTTGTGGGGTGGAACATCTCACTGTAGTAGTGAGTTGAAAATCCTGCCGTTGTGGGGTGGAACTTGACACTATCATGCGTGGAACAACTCAATATTCTGGAGTGGAACATCTCACTGCCTGGTGTTTTAACTAGACATTTTAATGTGTGGAAAATCTCAGTGTAATGGGGTGAAACTTCTCTCTCTCTCTCTCTCTCTATGGTGTTTTAATACCACCTCCCATTTGTGGATTGGAACATCATGCACTCTTGTATGCAACGTACAGCTCACCATCCTGATTTGGAACATCTCACTGCCTGGTGTTTTAACATGGTGCTATTGTGGGGTGGAATGCGTGTGGAATATCCCACAGACATGGAGTGGAACATCTTATGGTCATGGGGTGGATCATCTTGCAGTTGTGGGATGGAACATCACACTGTGGTATGTGAAACATACATCTTGGGGTGAAATATCTCACTGCTTGTTGTTTTAAGTGAGTGAGTGAGTGAATATGATTTAATGTCGCTTTCAATACTATTTCAGTCATATCACGACATTGGTTCTTATTCCTTTTCACACCCAGAAACGTAGTGAGGTGAAAAATCCTGCTGTTGTGGGGTGAAACATCCGACTGTAGTGGGGTGAAAAATCCTGTTGTTGTGGGGTGGAACTTCACACTGTAGTGGGGTGAAAAATCCTGCTGTTGTGGGGTGGAACATCTCACTGTAGTAGTGAGTTGAAAATCCTGCCGTTGTGGGGTGGAACTTGACACTATCATGCGTGGAACAACTCAATATTCTGGAGTGGAACATCTCACTGCCTGGTGTTTTAACTAGACATTTTAATGTGTGGAAAATCTCAGTGTAATGGGGTGAAACTTCTCTCTCTCTCTCTCTCTCTATGGTGTTTTAATACCACCTCCCATTTGTGGATTGGAACATCATGCACTCTTGTGTGCAACGTACAGCTCACCATCCTGATTTGGAACATCTCACTGCCTGGTGTTTTAACATGGTGCTATTGTGGGGTGGAATGCGTGTGGAATATCCCACAGACATGGAGTGGAACATCTTATGGTCATGGGGTGGATCATCTTGCAGTTGTGGGATGGAACATCACACTGTGGTATGTGAAACATACATCTTGGGGTGAAATATCTCACTGCTTGTTGTTTTAAGTGAGTGAGTGAGTGAATATGATTTAATGTCGCTTTCAATACTATTTCAGTCATATCACGACATTGGTTCCTATTCCTTTTCACACCCAGAAACCACACGGGTAGGGTCCTATTCCTTTTCACACCCAGGATTTCCACGGGTGCCCCAGTTAGTCGCCTCTTACAATAAGCGCTCTGAGGAGCTGAGGATGGAGTACCATGAAGTGTGCACAATGACACCCCAGGTCAATCCCCGGGAGCCTCACGGGGCATCATGCTGTCATGGGATAGAATACTATTGTCTGTGGAACATTTCACTGTTGTGAAGTGAAGGATCTCATTGTTCTTGGGTGGAATATCGCACTTTGAGTAGAGAATCTTGTTGTATTAGGGAGAAAAACGGGTCATCTTGGAGTGGATCATCTTATGGTCATTGGTGAGATATCTCACTGTCATGGGGTGAGATATCTGTCACAGGGTGATGGGATGAAAATTTCCAGCCTTTTAGTTTTTGTGAGTTTGACTTCTGCTATAGAGTTTGGTTTGTTACAATGACCCAATGGGTGTTTTTTTTACAGACTATTTCAACAATCCTGAAGGTAAAGCAGCAAAAAGATGGAAGGAGCTTCGGTCTGATGTAGCACAAAAAGGGAGTGACAAACTGGTGTTGCAGAATCAATTGGGTAGTCTTCCTACATTCCTTCCCTTCTTCACATATTTCATCATTTTGGTGAGTATCTAAAGGGAGGGGGGAGTGGAGGTGGATTTCGTCTGTCACACTCGAGGTTATTTCACTCATATGTTGACTGCCAGTTTGAAAGCCAGAGTACTCGGAGAGAACCACCGCACATCAGCAAGTAACTGGCAAACTTTCGTACCAGCAGGGCTCTCACCCATGCTGGTTCAGCAGCACGAGGATAGCGATCACCAGCGAAGCACCTTAGACCACTCGGCCACCGATTATCTAAAGGTTGCAATAGGTTTCATGGTCGGAAACAATGAGATTTGCAACACCAAGAAACAAAGCAGTTGGAAAACTATAAATACACCACATCCATGATGCTTCAAATGTATGCCTAAAAAGCTGAGATCGACATATTCATATTATTATTTTAGTTCCATCAACTGAATCATCCAGTGTATGTAACTGAGAGGGACATTCATATCATGAATATGATATGGCACTGTATAGAATGTTGACCATCAAAGGTATTTGCTAACAACTAACAATGTTAATGATACCTGTTACAGGCCCAAACAGTGACCCTGACTCTTCTGTGTTCTCTGGGAGGTATAACAAAGATAGGCTTTGAACCACAAGTTGAATTAAGGGAGAATGTTAAGACATTCTTAGGCACAGAGACAGTAGACAGACTGATCATCCCGAACCCATGGATTGGGCCTGCTTCTCTCTACTTTATAGGTTTGTAACACACAATGCATGAACCAACTCAGGTACTGAAGGGTCTCGTTTAATTAGGGTAAATTTAAAAAAAGATTTGATTGTTTATTGATAATGTACACCGTTCCACAGTTTGCTTTAATTTATGAAATTCTTAAATTTGGCTATTTGTCATTTTGTGGAAATATTTCAGCAAAGGATGCTATGTAAAACAGTTACAACTCAAGTTATCTTGGGAGGTTGCTCTGCTTCCTGAGCCAGAAATTGAAATTACATTCAAAAATCTTGAAAGTAAAACTTGTGCCTAGCCATGAAAGGTGTTACACAGATTATATTAAGCCTGATCACAATCAGGGGAGACTACTCAGTGAGTCAGAATAAAGGGAGATAATGAAACTCTGCTTCCCATTGACAGGTGTAGGTACCGTGTATGCCCCCTGTATGAGAGAGGACTATCAACTCAATCTGTACATTGTCAAGCGTAACTATTCAGCAGATGATCCACTGGGATGTTGTGAAATAGTCAGCAGAAATACAGCAGGAACCACCACGGAACAGGAGTGTGATACACTCACCAATGGTTGGTGAAAGTGCTCGTTAGAAATGTTGGGCGAGCTAGACTGAAAGCCAGACTCAATAAAAATTTAGGATATCTCAATTTCAAGTTTACCACTATGCATGAATTCAGTGTCAGGACCCACTGCGGGTCCACTAACATCCATTGAAATTATAAATCACTGTCTGTTGTCCATTTTGAGATACCCTCAGCATGCTGAAGACCTCAAAACCACCTCTGACATGCCAGGTCACTTTCAATTTGAGAGCATGATCTTGTGTGCAATCCCACACTAGAGGGGTCGAAATAAATGTGAAACTCCTACCTGTTCCAGGCGACAGGTACATTATTTTTGTACCTGTCTGTTGAATGCATCATCCTGCACAATGTGATCCAATATTCACATCAGAGAATGAATTTCCGACTTCTACTTGTCAAAATTGAGGATGTTGATGCACAAAAAAACTTTGTGACTGGTGTATAATAAATATTTCTCCAGTCACAAGAGACGGGTGGTTTTGTTTTACGCATCACATATAAAATCTATCCATCTGGGACAGATTGACACCCTATTATTTCGACCTCTGCACTAACTTCATCAAAGACCCTCAGTCTCCGTACGTATCTTGGAACTCTGGTAAAGTAGTGGTGGATTATCAGTCTAGGATTGAGCAAATTCATTTGAACTGTTATCAAAAATTTTGATAAAATCTATGAATTTCTCCTAGATGTAATTGTGATTAAATTAGTTTTCTTTTCTCAGAATTATCAGGTAGTCTGGTAAAATTTTAACCCCCAAATTTGGGGTTGATAGAATGTTGACAAGTTGATTAAACTATTTAGGTGTTGGTCAGTGGAGGTCAGACACAGTTTGCAGTGAGCGAATGAGTGGAGAGAACAGTATTCAGCATAATATGAGACCATGTTGCTTGGGGCACACCGGAGCATGTCATCTCCTCTCTCACAGTCACTGTATCTTCCTCAGGGGACAGGCCCATACCACAGACAAACAGCACTGTAGTCAGGTAAAATATAGATATGACAAGCGTAAATACTGAATATTGTGCACACTCCATGGTACTCCACTGAATCAGCAGTGAGAAATGACAAGAAAGCTAAACACGTTTTATAAGATAAAAGATTTTTTGCTTTACAGATTTTCTAGTTAATGACTAGTCTTGAAGGGACAAGTAAATGTTGTGACCATGGTACCTCTTCCCAAAGGCATGAGTAGACTAATATTTCATCTTGAAATCCTCCCAACATGCCTGAGCAACAGCACAAGCCGCTCGAGTCTAGAGTATATTCAACCATATTATATATATAAAGAGAGCGAGCGAGAGAGAGAAGGCAGGATATAGTTTTTATATTTTTATATTTTTGATGAATAGCGTCGTTTATTGTTATAAATGATTAAAATATTATCATTATTACCTCTCCCTTCTTGCTAACGAACACCTTTGGAGTTTAAATATACATGTTTATATAGTACATTTTTTATCTTTTTAAAACACAGTATTTATTTTAACATAAGGCAGCACCTAAAAGGTGCAACAACCCCTCAGCCAGACAGTTTTAGTCAGTGTATATTGGTACACAATGAATAGAAAATGCATATGTAAAAGCCTGAAAGATTTGGTTGAATGCAGAAGATGCTTTAGCAGTGGCTTGTAAAAGATTAAAATGTGATAAATTCAGTGTGGGATGTTGGATGAATTGGAGAACTATAATAAATAATTTGACATATCACGTGCTTAAAATATGGCGGAAGAACAAAAATATTCTGAACAAAAACAAAAGGCTTCAAGCCATTCTTGCTTTGAACCCTAATAATAATCTGAACAATAATAAAAGTCTTCCGATTTTCAGCGGGAGCCAAGTAATATAGAGTTTTGATAGGAATACGAAGCTGCGCATCTAAAACCCCTCGGCTCTGGGTGCCAGCCATTCACAATCTATTCAATTTGAATCATACATGTACTACGTTGAAAATATCAGGAACATCAAGCAGTCAAGTGACAAATATACAGATTATCAAAAAACTTCCAATCAGAAATGGCCGCAAAGTTTATGACGTATACCAAGCATACTAAACACTTAAACAGTATCAAAGGATATATAGATCATCAATGATTTTACATAAATTGAAAACGGCTGCCAAGGTTTCCATCCAATCAGAGAAACCAGTTCTGTCATTCATCATAAGTCTCTTGATGCAATGATGATGCATATCAAATTTTACATTGAGCACTTGAACGGTATCAGAGATAGAGATCAGTAATGATTTTGCACAAATTAAAGATGGCTGCCTATCCTTCCGTAATTCAGAGGAACTGATGTGGTTATTCATTGCGAGTCTCTTGATACATCGATGCTGTGTACCAAGTTTCATATAGAACACTTAAATGGTATCAGAGATATACATCATTAAAAATTTTGCATAAATTAAAGATGGCCACCAAGATTTCCGCCCAATCAGAGAAATCAGTTCTGTCAATGATCATAAGTCTCTTGATGCATCCATGATGTTTACCAAATTTTACATCGAGCACTTGAACGGTATCAGAGACAGAGATCATTAATGATTTTGCATAAATTGAAAATGGCCAGCCATCCTTCCCGCCTCTCAGAAGAACTGATGTGGTTATTCATTGCAAGTCGCTTGATACATCGATGCTGCATACCAAGTTTCGTATAGAACACTTCAATGGTATCAGAGAAATACATCATTAAAGATTCTGCATAAATTAAAGATGGCCACCAAGGCTTTCACCCAATTAGTGAAACTGGTTTGGTCATTCCTTTAAAGTTTCTTGATGTATCGATAATCTATATCAAGTTTCACACTGAACAGCAAAATGGTCCAAGATACAAAAGATTCATGGTTTCACATAAATTAAAGATGGCCACCAAACTCTCTACCCAATCGGGTCCAGATTCAATAGGGTTCTGGGTCACGAGCATATGGATGTGCACGGCAAGTTGT
The DNA here is from genome assembly GCA_036873755.1 of Hanleya hanleyi. Lineage (NCBI taxonomy): Eukaryota > Metazoa > Mollusca > Polyplacophora > Lepidopleurida > Hanleyidae > Hanleya > Hanleya hanleyi. The sequence goes on from JAVTVY010023292.1 coordinate 32,592, forward strand.
ATCGATAATCTATACCAAGTTTCACACTGAACAGCGGAAGGGTTTCTGAGATTCACAAGATTCATGATTTCGCATAAATTAAAGATGGCCGCCAAAGTTTCCACCCAATTGGGTCCAGATTCAATAGGGTTCTGGGTCATGAGCATATGGATGTGCACGGCAAGTTGTATCGATAATCTATACGAAGTTTCACAATGAACAGCGAAATGGTTTCCGAGATACACAAGAGTCATGGTTTCGCATAAATTAAAGATGGCCACCAAAGTTTCCACCCAGTCGGGTCCAGATTCAATAAGGTTCTGGGTCACGAGCATATGGATGTGCACGGCAAGTTTGGTGTGCCTAGGATAAGTCGTTCTAAAGATATCTTGGTAACGAGAAAGCTGTGACGGTTTCGCGTAAATTAAAAATGGCCGCCAAAGTTTCCAACCAATCGGGTCCAGATTCAATAGGCTTGTGGTTGACCACTCAACAAACCTGTATACCAAATTTGAAGTCTCTAGAAGCAACGGTTTGGCTTCTAGACCGGTCACAAGATTTGTTGACGACTGACGACCGGACGACCGTACGACCGACCGGACGTACTTGCCGACGACAATACCCTACAGCCTAATAGGCTGAGGGATAAAAATCACACGCAAAGTACTTATCTTTTATATCCAAGTAATGTTTTAATTTTAATTGGTTCTTTTTTAAAGCAAACTTAATGGCCTGGCCTACATCATCCAACTTAGGATGGGAGGCCACAAATTCAAAATTTGATTGACTGATTGAAGGCAGGATACCGAGTTGGGAGCGGGTACATTTATCTACCACCAGAATTATACTCTCAATTTCAAGCTACCTGTGGCTAGTCTGGATCTTTCAAATAAGCTTGCCATGGAACAAGCCTGAGGGTCTTTAGGTACTACCACCATGTCAAAGAGTCTGGGTGTCTGGATTAAAGATCAAGTGTGACCCCGAGGCTACCCAGAATATATATGTAATATTATATAATTCAGATGTTTCATATTACAGGTGAACTGCCTGAAGGATGTCTGTGGTATAGGAGAGGTGTCTTCTGCCCCTAATCATCCCTGGTTGCCGGTGTCCCCGGATCAATGGTGGAGGTTTCCTCTCTCCCTCCTATACACTCAGGGGGTCATACAGCTGGTGATAGTCAGCGCAGGACACTTTCTGCTCACACGCAGAATTGAGGTGATCGCTGGCTGGCTCAGGCTAGCCATCATTGTCATCATCTCAGGGATCCTGGGACTGATGGTGAGACTACCATTATCACACTAGTCACTACATGCACTTCCTATTACAGACTCCTAGGTCTGGTTTCATAGAAATGATTCACAATTTCTTAGAGATGATGCAATCTATCCAACATGGACAAAACTCCCAAATTGAAACTTATAACAGATGAACGCCGAGTGACCTGACTAATGGCCTTTTGCACAGACACCGAGCTGATGCTCAATGCAAGGACTGGTAACCAACAGCTGAAACCATGGAAGCTGATCCCATGAAATTGGACATGCACCATGGTAGATACAGTGATATCACTGGGGATTTTCTTTCCACTGAAAACCTAATTTAATAAGTAAATGGGAAAAATTTCAAAAAGGATAGTTCACCCACGATTTTAACATATAATTTGAACAGATGTACTTCCAACTTTCAACTTGCTAAGTTCGCTAAGGAAAAACCTGCAATGCTTTTTCCCTTGTTGCATGGGTCATGTTAACTAAGTTGATAGACGAGCCATTCTTTCCCTTAGAACTGATTCCATTTCTGTTGTATCTTTAGATAATGAAGTTAACAAGTCATGCACATGCTAATGTACACTAACTTCCTTCATAATATAGGATGGAAGCAATGTGACAGCTCTTTTGCTGCAGCAGTGCCTTGCAAACACAGGGATATTAATAAGCTTTATGTTTTCACCTTTAGATGTATATTATCCACTGCCACACTTTGATCCACTGTGCAGGTTAAAAATGCAGACATGATTTTGCCAATCCCACAAAGTAAAGTTGTGTGTGAAACAAAAAAACTAAAAAAGATTGGTCAGAGTTCATCTACTAGCATTGTTTGCATGGAGTGGGCATCACAGAAGTTGTCATATGAGCAGGCCCATACAATCCAAATATATTTAACCAGCACGATACACATCTTGCAGATATCTTGTTGAGTGGTTGCAGAGTGTAGTACAGATAAGGCACACAGCAGGATTACACTCTGCAATGGGAAGTACAGCAGCAAGCATAGCATTTCAATGCAGAGTTTGTGTACTGTTATCCCTCAATCACAGCAGGTCAAATGTCCTATCATAAAATCTGGGGATGATCAAATTTATTAGAACAGGAACGTTCACAAAATGGATCAAAATCATGCAAATAATCCATTATTTCTTCATTATTTCAAGGATTTTAGAGGGTGATCAAATTTATTAGAACCACCAATTGAATTTAGTTCCCAAAACCAGGGATTACTGAATTTTGATAGAGAGATTGAATTATTAGAGGGATTGCCATACTTTGTTACCATTGTCCAATGACAATCTCAGAATATGGTTCAAGATATATTTGTGCTGTATAGAAATGGCTGATATTGTTACTATAATATTATACATGAGCAGTGTGACTAACGTCACAGGACCTACGAAGTAGAGTAGGCATTAGGACTCGAACGCGAACTCAACCCTTGGAAATCCCCACCCCCAGTTGAAATCCTGCCTATATTAAGATGAGCACCGCCCAAGTCAGAATCGCCAGTGATTTTCATCAAAAATCACCAGGAATTTTCATCAAAAGTAGGTCAGCTCGGAACTTGTTGGTAACAGTCTTCTAATGCGCCTTCATTCCAAAATTAAATAACGATCGCCGATTTAATTTTACAATTTTTTAACTTAAGGAAACAGATTGAATAATAAAGGTTCAGTAGATTTCAAGCTTTACGTGTGAAAATACATTTACATCTCTTTAATGGTTTTCAGTGCCCTTGTCCAGGATCAAAACAACTTTTGAATCACATTATTTTCCCAACAATACAACAAATTTTTATATATAGTACTATAGTAGAAAGGTAGCATTTATGTAGTTTACGGTAATTCAACTCAAGACCAACACCTTCTCTGCACAAGATAATAATGATTCTATGTCATTCTCCTGAGCATAACCGGTACAAAGACGAATAAATAGCGTCTCTACATCACGTTGTTATCTAGATATATGAGACAACACATTTTGGGTATCGGCAATCTGATGAATGTACTATTCCGGTTTTCTTGTTTCACATTATATTCTATGGCGGTTGATCGGTGATTTTCTTCATTGATAAACGTTAAACCACCTCAGCTTCGTTGTGTGAATCGGAATTGCATTGCTGTGACACACCAACACACTCCGTGGCAGTGATTCTGTATCCCCTAATCAAGGAATCAAAATGGATCAAGATTTGAAATGACAAGAAAAATTTAGACATTTTGTTTACACATGTAATTTTTTGTTTAAATTATATCCAAGTGTGATATATAGTCAATATTCAAGAGGTACAAAAAAAACTCAAGTTATCATATTTCCACATCATGATCAAAGTTACTTTATCTAGTTAAATTCTACCAAAAGAAGACCCTTTAAACATGCCGTCATGGCTTTGTTTCACCCTCAGTAAACTTTTATCATTGTCGCTCACACAGACTAATCTGAAGGATGATACCACATCTTTCTTTCTTCTGCTGGGTTATTGCACCAGGCTGACTTAATTGGTTGATGTAGGATATTTCACCATCAGTGGGTAATTTGACCTGAATTTGAAGCCTGATGTGGTCAGTGATGAAATGTTTGGATGTGAAATAGGATACACGTTAAAGGCCACAGTTTACATATATCTATAACAATATACTGAATTGTGTGTATTGAGGCTGGCATAACGGTGTAGATAAATGCACTAACAAATGATGGAAAATTAGCATTTCCTATTTCATAAAAACCATTACGGATGGCATATCCCACCACTGTGTTATATATACAGTGAAACATACAGCCAAGGGTTCCCGATGGGCATGACAGTGTACTCGCTGAGCCATCAATAAATAATAAAAAAAATTATAAATCAAATTTTAATCAGAATTCGGTCAACTCAGAACTTGCTGGTAACAATGCCCTAATGCACGTTCATGCCAAAAATCAAGGTTCTAATGTCAACGGTTCTCCCTATTTTGCCGACGAAAGGATTCGGATGGACTGACTCACTCACTCACTCATTACCGGACAATTTGCGATCTGTAGCCTACTTCGTAGGAATATGAGGAAAAACAAAGAAAAAAATATAGGTTCGTGTGCATTTTTAGCTGTAGACACTATTACATGAACGTCACAGGACCTACGAAGTAGAGTAGGCATTTAGACTCGAACGCGAATTGAACTCTTGGAAATCCCCACCACCAGTTGAAATCCTGCCTATATTAAGATGGGCACCGCTCAAGTCAGAATCGCCAGTGATTTTCATCAAAAATCACCAGAATTTTTCATCAAAAGTAGGTCAGCTCAGAACTTGTTGGTAACAGTCTCCTAATGCGCCTTCATTCCAAAAATAAACCGATCGCCGATTTAATTTTACAATTTTTTAACATGGCAGTGTGACTAACGTCACAGGACCTACGAAGTACAGTAGGCATTAGGACTCGAACGCGAACTGAACTCTTGGAAATCCCCACCCCCAGTTGAAATCCTGCCTATATTAAGATGGGCACCGTCCAAGTCAGAATCGCCAGTGATTTTCATCAAAAATCACCAGAAATTTTCATCAAAAGTAGGTCAGCTCAGAACTTGTTGGTAACAGTCTCCTAATGCGCCTTCATTCCAAAATAAATAACACTCGCCGATTTAATTTTACAATTTTTTAATTAAAGGAAACAGATTGAATAATATAGGTTCAGTAGATTTCAAGCTTTACGTGTGAAAATACATTTACATCTCTTTAATGGTTTTCAGTGCCCTTGTACAGGATCAAAACAACTTTTTGAATCACATTATTTTCCCAACAATACAACAAATTTTTATATATAGTACTATAGTAGAAAGGTAGCATTTATGTAGTTTACGGTAATTCAACTCAAGACCAACACCTTCTATGCACAAGATAATAATGATTCTATGTCATTCTCCTGAGCATAACCGGTACAAAGACGAATAAATAGCGTCTCTACATCACGTTGTTATCTAGATATATGAGACAACACATTTTGGGCATTGGCAATCTGATGAATGTACTATTCCGGTTTTCTTGTTTCACATTATATTCTATGGCGGTTGATCGATGATTTTCTTCATTGATAAACGTTAAACCACCTAGCTTTAACTAATTCTGCTAGGCTGTCTTCATTCAGACTGTACAGCCTACACAGTCCACAGAAAATACACCGCACATTCTTGTACTCCCAGCCTTATCCCATTTGATGGCAAGTTTATCGGGCTGTTTAATGTCTAAGCTAGGAAATGTTCCAGGGTAGTGGACAGGCATGCAATACTATATTATAGTATCTGCTATACAGGACACCGACCACTGTAATTTGATGTGACAAGCAGCAGAGTAGAAACCGGCCTTATCTCAGTGGGCTTGGATATAAATCACTGTTAAAAACCACAAGGCTGGGATGGAGCCTCTCTCTGTGTTTGTTCCAAGGACAAGCCTTAATGACTTTTAAATCCACTGATAAGGAGGTCCCATGGCTTCATGGTCATAAAAGGAACATGATACTGTTAAAGGCCACATGGATGGTATGCATCTATAACAATATACTGAAGTGTTAATTATAAATCTAATTTTAATCAGAATTATTTCAGATCAGAACTTGCTGGTAACAATGCCCTAATGCACGTTCATGCCAAAAATCAAGGTTCTAATGTCAACGGTTCTCCTTATTTTGCCGACGAAAGGATTCGGATGGACTGACTCACTCACTCATTACCGGACAATTTGCGATCTGTAGCCTACTTCGTAGGAATAAATGCATGAAATCTATAGACCGAAAGTCACACTTCATATGACTCTAATCCCGAATGTGACGTCACTGGACCTAAATATGATTGCAACAGACCACCATAGAATACCATGCTCTATTTGAGGTTTACTTTGTGTAACATGAGCAGTGTGACTAACGTCACAGGACCTACGAAGTAGAGTAGGCATTAGGACTCGATCGTATTTTCATTGAGATATGATGTGACCCCCCCTACGGTACGTTTCATCTTAATATGGTACATGTACAACCTTCCATAACAGCCACAGGTTCTCTTTATAACATGCCTTTTGTGAGATTGAGCAAGATTATATTCTGGGGATGTGTTCGTGCCACAAAAAATGAAAGTATATTGGTGAATGTTCTGGTCATTTAGTGATCCGGCCCTGGTACATCGCCAAAGAAGACCTTCAGCAGAAAGCTAGTAAGGCTTTGTTCAAAATACATAGAGCACTATCTGGAACCAATCCACCACCAAATATATATAACCAACTTTTCGAAACACTGATTAAACCTATTGCACTATACAATTCAGAAATATGGAGTTCGGAACTCTACGGAAATCTAAAAAATCGTGACATAAACTCATTTACGGAAGTTTGTGAAACAGAACCATTTGAACGACTACATAACAAGTTTTGCAAAATGAACTTGCAAGTTAGTAAAAACTCTGTCAACATCGCATGTAAAGCAGAATTAGGTCGCTTCCCCATTATAGTAGATATAAACGACATTGTCGTAAAGTATGCTCATTATTTAGATAACATACCAGCAGACAGACCCCTTTTACACGACGCATTTCAATGTAGTAAATCATTATACGATGTAAACATTGGTTGGCATAACTATGCCTATAATGTCTTAACAAAAGCGATATCTGTAATATCTCTAACCTCCAGTAAAAAATACTTTCAGGACGTAAAGGAACAATTTAAAAGAAATTATGTTACATACTTCAATGAAAAGTTAAAAACATCAGAAAAACTGTTATACTACAAACACTTAAAGGGTGCTAGTGATTACAGAATGGCTGATTATCTGCTTATGCTGAACAACTCGCATTATAGACAGGCAGTGTGCAAATTGAGAATTTGTGCACATCGTTTGGAAATTGAGACTGCCTGTGGTCGATATAGAAATAAAAATAACTATATAGACAGAAGCGACAGAATCTGTAGATTATGTAACATATCAGCGGAAGATGAATTTCATTTTATCATGAAATGCCCTAAACTAAAACGTCACCGAAGCCTCTTATTGGAGAAACTGATACAGGCACACCCCGAAACGACCTTCATGACAGAACTAGAGCATTTTTTGTTGATATTCGATTGCCCGAGTGCGATTGCACCACTCGTTGGACAGTTTTTGTACGAGATGTTGGAAGAGCGTCGACATCTCTTATCCACCTCACCCACTGCCACACTATAACATATTATTGTTCAATATTGTTATAATTCATTGACTCGTTTGTATTTCATGTGCTCATACGTGAAATAAAATATCAGTAGTACATCAAGCAGTTGAATAGACTCGGAGTTAAACGTCTATAAATAGTTCGCTCAGCTGTGTTGAGGTCGCTGTCCTCAGATCTGCGGTTGAATCCAACAGCGAGAGAGCACCAGGCATGCCAGGGCTGTTCCCAAATTCCATGGTGTCATGTTTCCCTCGCTTAAATGATCGGACTTTTCTCCGTATGATCTATAACAATATACTGAAGTGTTAATTCTAAATCTAATTTTAATCAGAATTATTTCAGATCAGAACTTGCTGGTAACAATGCCCTAATGCTCGTTCATGCCAAAAATCAAGGTTCTAATGTCAACGGTTCTCCTTATTTTGCCGACGAAAGGATTCGGATGGACTGCCTGACTGACTCACTCACTCATTACCGGACAATTTGCGATCTGTAGCCTACTTCGTAGGAATAATACGTCACCGTCAGGAATGAATTCAAAGAGTGAGTGAGTAGTAGGGTTTAACGTCGTTTTCAACCTTGTTTCATTCGTATCACGACGGTGGCTACATGTGCCAGAACACGAGAGTGCTCTCAGTCCTGGACGCTGATCAGCCAGTACAGAACTCGGTCACCCATCCAAGTATCGACCGAGCTTAACGTTGCTTAACTGCATTGATATGACGAGAACCGGTGTGTCCGGTGCTATACGCCGAACCTCTGAATGAATTCAATATGCAACACACAGTATTTATATAAACGAGAACACCGGACATTGAGAATGTTAATTCAATTTGACACTGTGAATGCGGTTCAGAAAGGAAGCAGATAATTACTTGCTGACATCCAGACCGTTCAATAGTGAGCGAAATATCCTTCCAGAGTCTAGCTTGTTGTCTAGACTATTGTGATATAAAACAAAATAACAAAATAGATGAATAGTTGGCTTAAAGCTTTCCACGATGCAGTTGGCCATACGGATTCCACCGATTTGTTACTTCCTCGATTTCACTGTAGACTGATGATGAAGGTGGGTTGTCAGTATCATAGAAATCGTGTGTCGCCTTGTTTTTGTAGATTTTTACATTGTTTCCCAGCGATACTCCTCTGTACTCCCCAGAAGATGCATTATGTCTTTTGCACCATGGCTGATATATTTGACGAAGGCCGCCTCCATGCTCAGATGAGGAATCGGTCGTTTTGCTCTCCGTCTCGTTCCATGGTCGGCCATGTGTCATTCTGCCTGCCGCCGAGTCTGTGAGAGCAATGTGGTTAGCCGTGCTGATATGGTTCTCAATCGCACAGTCTTTAGGACGAGTAGCCATCCTCTTCTCTCGTTTCCTGTAGCTGAATTTAGAAGAACGTGAATTATATGAGTACACGTTGCGAATTTTCTCTGATTTCTTACTTAATAATATGTAACTTTTTATTCACAAATGCAATGTATGCTGTTGAACATTGTGTGGATTTATAGCAAATTAAATGCAAAAACTTATTTAAAAGTAGCATTATACGTCAAAATATCGTGGTTATGTGTTGATACTGCGAGAATATTCCCAATAAATGTTTTCAAAATTATTATCTGCTCAGACATATAACATACCATGAATACAAACAAACGCTACATTTCTGTTATAGATAATTATCCAGAAACGTAAAGATAGATAAACATAAAATTAAACATTTAAAAGGCAACTTTTCGCGTTACAGTTTCCAAGAAATTTGGAACTATCATACGAAATAGGTCTTCCCATTACTGACTCGATATTTTTTTATAGACTACGGCTGAATATTGAATGTCGGATCTGACGCTTGCCCTCCAATAGGTTTCCGGAAATGGAAACTCAGCTTCTCGGTCAATGAAATTTATCACAATGATGGATGAGTTATAACTGCATCCATTATGAAAAGGGAGATAATCCCATTGTTCCGGAAACATGCTGAGTGTGGTGCATCTCAGCGCGGTTGAGATACTAAGGCTACGTCCGTGAATCCACCGAATTCTCGGATCTGATTGGTAGGTGCCGCCGAATACTTTCTTGCAGAAATATGGTTGCTTTTTTAGTTGCCAGACGTCGTCAATTTTTCCGACCTCTTGCATATCGCTCCAATTCATCCATTTCACCTCCAGGAGTGTTTGTTGACCGTGTAATCACGAATAGATTGTTATTTAATAGTGTAATATTCTAAACTACCGCAGAACTTACTAATGACACAATTGAGGCAACGGCTTTATTCGAAAATTTCGTTGGGTGAAAGAAAAAGATAATTTCCATGATATTTTGGTGCGATAATATGGTGAATTAGGGAATTTGCTTATAGAACAATCTTCCGCACAAAACATCCGCTAGAATTGAAAATCATGTTTTTGCGAATGGATATGAGGGAAAGACGAGGTATTTCAAAAATGTATTTAAGGTAAAAAGGTCAAAGGTCAAGATCACGTTGGTCCAAAAACGTGAAAATCTGACTTTTATGAATGACCACAGCAGTGAGAGACAATGTGATAGCTACTGAAATTTGCCAAAGGTTAAACAGGCCAAAGGTCAACGTTACGCCCCCCCCCCCCCTCCCTAGTGGTTGATAGCAGCTGACCCCGGGAACCTGACATTATAAGAATACCCAGACACTAACTGTACTTGACTTTATCGAAATAGTGTTATACTTAGTTAATACTCGAGCATGGGAGAGGGGACGATGGGCAGTTTGTTCTGATATAATACTATTGTAATATTGTAGCTGTTTATAGTTCATATTCATGTCTGTATTGTGGAATTTTGGCCATTGGGAAGACAAATGTGAACATTTTAACGGCAATGAGCTGTACTTTATGTTTATTTTTCAGTGATTGGCATTACTTTTTTATGTAGTATTTTTCTATAGTTGGCGTAATAAATGCTCAAGTCCGTAAACGCTACTGGCCATGAGCGTAACATTCCATTATTTAAGCGTCTTACTTGATTGAATATCACAAACACCGGTATCACAGGGCATGTATATTGTTAAAGAACCCTTATCGAATTGTCTGACCAGAACGTGATTATATGGTCCTACTCGATTGATATGATCAAAATAGGCTTCTGTGGTCCCAAGTGATTAGTATCGTCAGAACATTCTGTGTTTTCGTAAAATTAATTTATTTATTTTCAGATTATATAGTTATCTAAGTAGTTAGCATTTTGTAAATCATTCGTAGATTTCATTTCAATGAAGTGGTCCATATGCGAATTAGGCTCTTATTTTTCCGTTGGTTATCTTAGCCCGACGAATTATTACCTGTTAGAAATGAATGTGATGTACACCCTTAAGTAAAGGAGTAGTGGAATTAACATAGGAAAACTCCCTTACCTGAAACGTCAGTAAAGCCAAAATAAAATAATTTCTAAAATTCTGTACAAAAACTAGTGTTTCGTACAGAACAAAATTTTATACAATAGAAGATAACAGTAAAAGCTGAGGTTATACAACGCCGACGAACGTTTGAAATAAGGATTTTTTCTTCTCTTGGGTTAACAATCTGCCTGAATTTTTTTAATTTATACAAAAAAAAATACTACTACTCACTATCACCATTTCTGCCGTGAATTACAGCCAAACGTCATTTTGGTTCAACGTGTCATATTTGGGTCTTTCACAAAATCGATTCTATAATGTACACGAAAACTCGAGAAAACCCATCGAAGGCCCCATTCAAACGTTCGCTGACGCTATTTTACGTCATTCTTACCAATGAGCGTTCACAAATCTGGGGAAGTTGAGTGTTGTAGAGAGCTGAAGATATTGCTTTCTATCTTCACAGCTAAGGGAGTAAATCATGTAAACGACAGAAATCCTTGCTATTGTAAGTGACACACTAGATCTGACCTCTCCAGCGAATGGATCTTTTGAAATTACTGTTCACTGTAGCATTCAGGATAACAGATTCTGTCTCATATCGCGCGAGAAATATTTAGTTTTTAAGTGATGAACAACCCAATATGAGTTCAAAACTAAACAGTTTCCCTTCGCTCACATTTTCTTAAGCGTAAGTCAGATCACTTACCATAAGATTGCACACGCCAGAGCTATTATACCAAGGAATAAAATTTGACTTCCACCAACTCCAACGGCAATGTATATTACCATACCTTAAAATACAGAATACAATGATATTGAAACGAAGAATAAAAATGGTTCGAACTGCTTCATTTGATGTAATATTGTTCACTATATCTAACCCCAAGAAATTGCAAAGGCGTCTGTGATTTATAATTCAATCCGATTAACTTCTCCCACATCTGGTCTTGAATCTTCAATCGTTTTGCTTACCACATCTGCATGTGACGTATTTCGTCGATAATAGGTTAAAGAAAATGAGATATTCACGGTTGTCCAGTTCTGGGTTCGTTGCTCTCCGTGTTCTATCTTCTTCCACTACAGTTGTCTCTTCGTTCGATTGCGTATGTCCTGTGCGGATGGCGAGATCGGATGTGAGGATTGATTCTGTGGAATACAAAAGATTCAAATAATTCTGCAAACGTTGCATTTTGGAGTTTACACTTTTTTTCTTTAGCTAGTTCTGTGGACGGTGAGATTTCCCGGTTCCTAACATTGGCTTACAGGTTTCGTTCATAAATGGAAACGGCAGCACGTCAAGACTATTTTCTCAAACCATACGGATTGAGCGATGGGCGATTGACACAATTCGTGCAGGACTGTTACCAGAATTTTGAGAGCTGTAATGCTCCAAAACTATCTTAGTATCACCTCGGCTTTACCTGGTGATGGGACTGAGAAATCAAGCTTTTAATTTGCGGTCGACACCGTGTCCTTCAAATTTGGTAATGTAGCTCTACATATGTTGAATAACGCGAGACGAAACGGAAGTGGGTATGATTCTCCGTATGGAGGAAGAACGACCACGATAAGGGAGACTTTTTGATACATCTTTTGGTGGAGATATATTTGAGATGCTAGTTTGGTAGTTCAAAATTCAGAATCGTGAATTAATGGCTAGCTTGAAACACCATAACAAGTGCTCAAAAGGCCCTGTCTTTGAAGTATCACAGTGTACAGATGTTACAAAATGGTGGCAACGATAGCTGATATTGGTTTTGCATAACATCGATGTATAATTGTGAAAAAAAGTCAATGCAAATTTCACAAAAATTAGTCTAATTAGGTCTGAAATACCGAGCAACATTTATACTCATGATGTGAAATCTCACTGGTGACACCAGCAAACTGCATATGCATACATGATGAATTTTCATGAAAAGTAGGATTGTTTTTTTTTTCTTGGTAACTTTTCAGACTATCTCTATAGCAGTGGAGGTGTAATCGAGTGCCACTTGTTTATTCCCTCTCAAATTTGATTGAGTACATGGATTCACCACAATCTTCATCTTTACTCGAGACGTCCCTCACATTTCAAAATATACACGATCAAAATATCGGACTCGTAATCATGTATGCAATAAATGAAACAGGGAATATTGACGTGATTGCCCTGTGGGGTATCAATTTAAGGTATACATGTATGGATATAGGAAAATCTATAAATAATATAAAAAAAAATGCTCATTACTAGCAAAAGTTACGCCATTACTTTTTTGAGCTACCTACCTGTTACATTGAGACTTATTTCAGTATTCTTCTGCGATCCAGACTTGCAAATATACACTCCAGAATCGTCGATAGTCAAGTTTTGTATCTGTAGGGAGGCGTTTACTATTTCGGTTCTTCCTTCCCATCGAGCCTCCTTGGGGAGTGTAATATTCCCGTCTCGTCTCTTTACCATCAGTAAATTGGCCATGTTACCCCAAAACCAAAACACATCATCCCTCTTCGGGTAAGTGCATTGTAATAGGATAGATCCCCCTTGTATTCCATGGTAGTGTTTTTCTATGGCATATGCATATTCGTGGACAGAGAGCAATTCGCCTGTAAGACACAATGCAATGACCAGAATGCAATGACCAGAGACCGTTACGGAACTAAAGCTCCTGACATTTTGCTAGAAAGCATGCTTCAGTGTAGACTCTGGTTCTCATATGAACAGTCGCAAATGGACTTTGTGACTTTTCTCCAGATATCCAGAGAAGGTATATATAATTTCATTGTCTGTTGTGACGTCATTTTGTCTGCAAAAATAACTGTACTGAAGACACATCTAGACTGTGAGCTTTTGCTTGGGTTCGACTATGGACTCATAGAAACTATGGACAATGATGCCCGACGTCTTGACAGTGAATATTAAATCAAACGTGTGTATTGACTATTCAATATTGATTATGACGTCTTTATTGGAAATCTGTTGCATTCTGAATCATGTTTGAGGGCAACAACCAACACAAGTGGAATATATATTATGAAGAGTTTTGGGATGAGGAGAAATGGGGGAAAGGAGAAGAAGTCATCAATAAAAAGATTATTGTCAGCAATTCCTTCATATACAAGACATTCCTTGAATATTTCCGAGTGGAACATCCTCGACTAAGTGTGTTATTATAGTAGTCAACATAATTACTGGAAATTTATGAGAAATTTAATCTGTGCCTATGTTATGAATGGTGGTCATGTGTTAAGGCTTGTAGAGCGAATGACATGTGAAATGCAAATTTAAAAACACTTTAATGGGTTTTATAAGATTATTCGAGAACAAGTGAGGAGTTTTACATACAATGTCTAATCAAAAATAAGGACCTTTGTGTTGATGGGACAGTATTCCTTCAAGCGACCTACAAATCACATAAATTTAGCTTTTGTTTTTCTAATCCTTTAAATCCTGTTAAAAGTTACAATATTGCCTGACAGAGCAAAGAGTTATGTAAGTATCTACCACGAAGGGGTGGGGGACTAAACGGTCTTTGGTATTTTCGAAGAAAGTACTAGCATTTAGTCAGCTGTAAAAGTAGAAACATTATCATCATTAATAGAAAGTTATTTACCGAAAAGTTACAGTTTACTCAGGGATTAATCTTGGGGTGGGTACTATTGAGAGTTAGACATCCAGTTAGCAGCAAACGAAATGTTAATGAATTGAAAAAGAATATTAAGTCTCAAGGAAAAGAAAATATAACATTATCTCTCGTACCAGTCATCTCTTGTTCTCTAAGTGACATCAGCAAAGCTCACCGGTCATAATAGACATGACAGATTTTGTATTAGCCCAGAATATTAACGACAAACTTCAGTTCACAGACAAGCCTAGATACAGGTAAATTGACCATTAGTTGTTTAGTTGTTTCACGTATTGATGCCTTCGTTACTGTCCAGGTTACTTTGTAAGAGTTAATACTTACCAAGCATGATTTGAATCGCCACCAGGGCTAAATTCATTTTAGCTCGAACTCGGTGCACTGCGCAGACACAAGTGGTGTACACTCATACACTCTTCTCGGGTAGTATACTCAAACGCTTGTGCGGAAATATGATATGATAAGTATCTATAATAATAGTTTCAATTCAAATTTCAATTTCCGCAAATTAAAACGATATTATCCGATTATAATTACCAATTATGCTCAATGTTAACAATTAGTTAGGTTATTAATTCTTCGTGCATTATACATATCTGCAACAGGAAATAAATAGGCAATCATTTGAAACGTGTGTTTGTATTGTGATACGGTCCAACATGAATATTTTCATGGACTGGATCGTTGTTTTCCACGGGACTTTATATCTAACTTCCACAGTGAGCGCATTCGTCACTCAATAGTGTGTTACGATTCCATCGTTTCAGGGTCTTCATTTTGAAACAAATGTGTTTAGGCATCGCAGTCGCGCCGAGTCTTGCCGGGTAGATGTAAATGTGGTTTTTACTTTCGAAATATCATTTATTCGACAAATGTTCAATATCTAAAACTCTGAAAAACTGAATTTTCTGTGGTATTCTGCTTTCCACTTCTGATGGATGCTTGCCGCTCGGCCGTGTGGTTATTTAGTCATCAAGGGGAAAGAACCCCTTGATGAACTTTAGCGAACATGTCAACGCGCATTTGTTAACGAATAAACAACTACCAAGGCGAATATTTTATCGACCATGTACTATGAAAATACCCGAAAGCTTCAAACGAAATTTACTAACTTTTTGACGCAGTTGTTTCACACAACTGAAAACCCTTTGTGCTTTGAATATATGATTTATTTATCACGTGGAAATATAAACCTGATACAACATTTTATCTAATGTGCGTTTCATGAATAATTTTCAGAATAATGTCAGCTATTTCATATCTGACATGAGCGTGGTGTTCATTTCCTCTCCATGTAAGCATGAATTATAGAGGCGGGGCTATTCACATACATCTTGGGCTTGAATTATGAACTAGTTTATTTGTCGGTGTAGTCTGAAGCGGCTTTGTTTTCGTCCGGCGATTACTGATCACTGAATTTCCTGCTAGAACTTGAACTCAAATTTGGTTATGAAATTCTTGAAGGAGAGTCTACCATTCTGTGCGTACCACACGTATTTAAAAAAAAAAACACGCGTTATCGCAACGACAACCACATCCGAAAAATAGCCCTACTGTTATTCAATGGTGCAGTACTAACAGCACGCGTCGGTCGCGGCAACATGAGGACCACATGTTTCACGCACGACAAAATTAGAACCAGGGCTATATCAACGAGTTGTCGCAGAACTGTTGACAAATCAGAGGGGATAGAAATCGTAAGCCAGGCTACGTTGAGGGGAATCACTCCCGCTGAATGGCTGGAATGGCGGGAGTTTCGCTGTCATAATGCGTCCCGCGAAAATGCGCCAAACTGCATAGTTGTGGTTTGCGGCTGTGGATGTCGCGACGCGTGCTGTGGAAATGGGCCTTGGAAGTCGAATCAAGCCTCGTTTACTCATTTACACATGCAACTTTGTGGTTGTTTAGAGCTTCAATGGCGATATCCATATTCACCTATGCGACTGTACTGGCGGTGACAGTTTTTTTCGAGTATTATGGTGAGTTGCCTCGTTGCGATCCTTGGATTGAAAATACATTTTGATAGAGCCCCATGTTATCATTTTAAGACCCCTTCCCGCATAAACAGCCTTCAGCCAGATGATGAACAATGTGGTCAGTATTTAACAGCTCTTTTCTATCGACCATGATGTTATATTTTAGTGTATAAACATGTGACTTTTGCTTGAAAAAGTATGTTAATACACAACTTTCAAATTTATCTTTCCGTTATCCATATGTTGAAATTGGATAAAATGATAGAGCTCAAGGTACAACGGTGGCCTTTATACAAGGAATGCAATACACAATTTATTCGAATTCAGCAGGCTTGCGAATATTGAAAACTGGTTGTGCTTTATGGCTCGATCAAACACAAAACAATGAACCGGAGACGAAATTTAATTTTCATCTAATTTCAGATAAACACACATCAGTTAGAGAACAAGTCATCAGGGAACGATAGTGATCAAAACATGATTCCTTTTGCGCCACGCTATGCTCTTCAACGATGTCATTAACATTTCATGCCATTTTGGAAATGAGTCCGACTCGCAATTGCATTGCCTCAAAATATGAATTTAAGGAATAAATGGAATATAGAACAATGGATTTTCCCCTCAATATATATCCATCCATCCTATTTATGATTTCTTTTAGCCAATGCAAATAAAAGAAGAAAAAACATTTAGTGTGGTTACTTCTGTAAAGAAAAATACACAATATGATCGTAATGTTTTGTAAGTTGCATCCTACGCATTTTTGTAAGTTGCATCCTACGCATTGTACACGTGTAACTTGGTAGAATGAAGATAATTCATTAAACGGGAAAATGTGTAAAATATAAACGCTGCACTGATCAAGTGATCAGTTGTATTTTCTATGTGCTTACTGGCTGTACATCCTGGTCATTTATTGTTTTCCTCCTAGTAATGTCACATGTCTGATGACAACTACTCCAGTTATCTACAAGGGAGATAACTAAAACACAGAGGTGTCAAAGCTACTCCCGGTTACCTTGTGCATCAGGCTCAGCTGGCGTGTGAATAGCTTCCGGCAAAACAGGATGTGGCAGGCATAGAATCTGATTGGATACTTGATGGTGTGCAAGTCTTCCATTACATTAAATACATCCATCGCCACTCACATACAAATACAGCTTCGAATATCGGCTCCACTTTTGCGTCACGTGATCTGGTCTGACTCAGATCAGAGTGGTAAACACTGTTATATATGCATCCATTAACCACTGTAATAATCAACATTTGTGAAGCTTTATTGAAAAGGAAAATCTCGTCGGTTAGCAGCACTACCCATCAGCGCCGAGTCGAAGATATGATTAAAAGGTGGAACCTATTGATTTATCGCTTCGCGCTCAGTATAGTGATGATAGATCAATGACGGGTTGTCCTGTGTCAGAATAATGTGACTGGGTAAGGTATCATACTTGTACTTGTTAGGCAATGGGACCATTCTGTAGATTGTGAGGTGTTATGACTGAAAAATTGTCGAACGCGATGATAAATCATATTCACCCTCGGACAATCTTTTCCATCTCCCCATTCATTGGGTTTTAAACATCTCTAATAAACTACAAGGATTGTTTCTCCGTTCTCCTTGCAGCAAGATGGACAAAAAAATAGACAAATCCGATCATCAAGTCAGTCTGCATGTGCGAGTTCCTCCTCGGGTGTCTTTTCAGAGGCTGAACTTTCATTTTTGACAGCTTGCCGAACGGTCGATTCGTACCTGAGTTTCAATTTTTGCTTTGTTAAACCAGTAAAATATCTCTTTATCATCCCAACCTTTTTGTTTGCCTATTTGACCATACTTGTGCAGTGGGTGTACTAGAGTATAACTTGTTTGTCTTAATCACTCCCAATTACTTCTGCTGGTGAATTGCTTGAATTCACTGTTCGTTGAATAAAGACAAGGACTGTGCCTACACAACGAAAATACACAAAGAATATTGCCCTTTATATTTTGTCAAACTGTGTCATGAAATAAAATTCCCCAAAGTAAAAACGGACCTGATCGATGATCAGGATCATCGGCTGGGTTGTTTCATTGTTAGACGCTTTCTTTTATCTTGTACAGTTTTTATTGCCTTACGTTGCATTACGGTTCATCTGTGTCCGTGGATCGTGTATATGCGAGAAATTGAAGAGCTCGTGGTCACCTGTTCGCATCTATGTATGAATGGGCGTCTGATTTAAACAACAGCGATCCATCTGACAATTCCCATATCGAGATTCAATATCCGTATGAATCGATGCCACATTCGGTGCATATTATGCGAACATAAGATATAATGAGCGTTTGACGAGCGAACTTCCCATGTTTTCTCACTTTATTTTAACAGGGGTGACGTTTTAAGTTCATATTATCCACGTGTAAAAATGAATTTACTGCAGAGTCATATTTCACGGAAACCACGTAGTGACTTGACTCCATACAGTGTAGTAATGTAATGATATGTGCGGTGAAGCTTTGTCTAATATGCAGAAATGTTCGCGTCTGTACATGTAATTCGATAATTAATAAAGGAATTTACCTTCCCATGGTGTTAACCCTATATGGCCTGGGCGATTTGGGGTGTACCACAGCCTGGGGTGGGGGGGGGGGAGCGGAAAGTACGCCCTATTTGTTTTCGCTATCATAAAGGCTAGAGGGCTGAAACTTACCACCCTATTTCTTTGGGTCAAGCTCTACCAAAATGTGTATAAAAAATCCAAGATGGCGGCCATGATGACGTCGCAGTTTTTAAACCATATTCGGTCGATGGAGGGCGCGTATTGGAGAAATTGTTGATGCTTTATAAATTGATATATTAATAATATTAGAACCATTTTGGGCCCATTTGCATAACCTTCCGAGAAATACATCTTGGTTAAATAAGAAAATTGCGTGGGTGTAACTTAAAAAGTGCATTGTTGTTGTTGTTTTTATCTAAATGTTTTGGTACCCAAATATATCACGGCGTCACTAGAGCAACCATCTTGAACTGTTTTTTGTAGAGCTTGATGCAAATACATATTGTCGTACGTTTAACGACCTGGCGTCGAAGATAACGATAATCAGGTACCTCAAACAAATGACCTATCGATTTTGAAGTATTTTGGTCATCCATGTGTCTGTCCGTGTCCTGGATTTGGGTGCTCACTGAGAGGGTTCGTTACTCTTACGCCCTACTAGAAGAGGGGAATTTTTGGACAGGCTAAGAATGTCGAAATAACCAGGAACCACCGACGGTCAACTATCGTGTACTTAACCATGTTAACAAGAACTATACCAGCGAGATTTGTTTGTAAAAGACGTAGCCCATAAAACCAAACAGTCCCTTGTTTTATCTTCACTCATATGCGGTCAGTAATATACACGAATGGTTTTGTAATGTAAAATATCGAACTTTCGAAATTCTCGTTCTCTCCTATTTAAATTTGTAAGAGCTATTCCGTTAACAAAGAGAGCCAAATGCGTATGATAATACACACTACTCTCTAAATTACTGCACTTGCAAGATATTTTCTATAATGCCTGGCAAGGTATTTCAGAAGAGAGTCTCAAATTCCTCATCTAAGTGTAAATGTAATAGCTAGCATTAATTACGTAAACAGTGAGTGTATACTCCTTAGACTCCTAGATACGTATGTATACCAAATTTCACCAATTATGTTGATTCCGAACGAAGTTATTCGAGGAGTAGATTGCAAAACCCGTCCAAATCCAGCAGGGTAAGAAGCTGTACCAGCGTTCGAGCTGTCAAACTAAGATCATCAGAGCACCTGCATTATGTTAATCCAGCGGTTCTACTCCTGAAGAGCCCTTTGTCATATGGTCACAAAAGTATGTTGTACCAGCAAGTTATTCACATCATGCCTCTCAACGCGATGGAGTTCAATCATAATACGCTTGTTGCCGATGAACTGTTTTACCTTTTTCAGCTATTCTGGGCATCAGCATAGAATCTTCAAATGAAACTGTGAAGTACTGTGGGACCGAGAATAATGTGACTCTCCCGTGTCTATACAAAAGTACCAGTAATGCCAGGATCCGGATAGAATGGCACTTTAACCCTCCTAATTCATCATCCTACCTGGTGATGAGCGTAAGTTCTGACGGTCACATGGATTTCGGGGACAACTACAAGGGGCGTGTTGAGCGTGGTGATAGTGCATCTTTAATACTGAAGAATCCTACATACAAGGATGTTGGATCGTATAGCTGTGACGTGTTGAGTACCGAAGACGACCCGTGCTGTGCCAAAGCGGAAGTGAGACTTAGTCTTAAAAGAATCGGCTGTGCTTGCAGTGAGTGCAGTGAGTATTTGTCTTATATACTCTCTGAGCTGTAATCTTGAACATAGATTATCCTTTTGACTCGTGCTTTGTCCTCGATTGAACCAAACAGCATTGCGTGTTTCACGGCGATCACTTACACATTTATTTGGCAGTGAAACATTCGATTAATAAGACATTCAATGGAGGTTTAGTGAGATTTAATCAAATTTTCATTGGATGTCTTCGAAATCGATTTGTGTAATGCTGGTGATGAGACACATAACAGAGCAGCTGCGTATATAAAAGGTAGAATTCTCTTGTTATATGGAGTCTAAATGAGATAATAATTTCCGGCATTGAGATATGTGATTGGCAATCTCATTCCAAATGATTCGTCGGTGGTCGAAATATCGCATTTCTAAAGATCTTGAAGTTTGTTACAATTATAGTGTGCAAATCAATGACGATGATGTCGCACGCGGGAGATAATTCGCTAGAAGCGTCAGATTTGATTTTCAGTAACGAACCGCCATCATTAGAGATTTCCGCATCCCACATCGATAGAACTTAAGCATAACAAATTACAAGCCAATTCCTTACGAGAGAGAAGCAGTTTTTTTGCTCCTATTGCTCCTATCCTAAACAATTGAGAGCTGATACTCCGTGACTGTGTAGCTTATCATACTGGAGTCATTTTGAGCCTATTTGCATGACCCCCCGAGCAGGGTATCATGGGTAAATTCAAAATGGCGGCGGTACCGATTTCTTTCAAATTTGTGCTTTTCTGCAGGAGAAAGTGGGTAAAACATATTTTATTTGGTATTAGATTATTATTTGCGAATTTATCATGCAGTTTTGGCGTAGAATGTGACGTCATGACGGCGGCCATCTTGGATTTGTGTACATTTTCTAGTAAAGCTTGACCCCAAAGATATAGTGTGGTATATTTCAGTTCCCTAGCCTGAGGGATAGCTAATATATTTAGGGAGCAATTTCCGCCCCACCCACCCAGGATGCGGCACACCCCAAATCGCCCAGGCCAGATAGGGTTAAGCGGATTTAGACACAAGTTACCAAACTAGACGCCAAACATCGTGTGACCTACAATCGTGCTTTACTTGCTGAGATGTAAGAAAAAGCCGGTTTTCAAAAATGACCGAGAATTCATCAAAAATATTTTACAGAAAACAATACGGCACTCTCACCGTCTTCATGAATTAAACGCAATATTAAAAGTTGGGGGAAAAACGTTGCCAGCGTACTCTCGAGAAGCCATACGACCCCACAGACAAATATGCTGACTGCATATTTCTAAAAGCATCACAAGAACCAAAAGTGACCCCTGTGATGATTTGTATCCCTGCCACGCTTTTATTGTAGCTGTTCCTGTGGACATCTTGTATGACATGACCACACGGCCCCCCATCACCGGTTTTTGCGGTATTAGATATAAATATTTCAGAGCGAGGATGCAATAGCCCCATCAAGTCATCTGTTGGAAAATGATGACCTATATGACCGCAAGATGGTACAAAAACGGCCCAAACGACGGAGTATCGATTGAATTACAAGCGTCTGGTCCGTCGTTCATAATTCATCCGTCGTCCATTAAAGAATATCCGCGTCCATAATCCAAAGACCTATCCCATAATCCATATAACAGAATTAGCACCAAATTCAAAAAGACAATTATAGTATACATAAACATAGGCCAGTTTCCTTCAAGAGAGAAGCGTTCAACAGTTTGCAGTGATGCCGTCAAGACATCATGACGTTCCAAAAATATCAAATCCGCATCTCTGATCAGTATTCCTAATCCATAATAATCGTTGTAAAGTCGTCATTTGGAGAATCATGTATCTCAGCCATGCTTTGATTGTGACTGTTCATACGAGCACCATGAGGATCTTGAAGTTCATGGGTTCATACGGCCCCTAGCCCCGGGATAAACGGAATTAGACACAAGTTACGAAACGTAACGCTATAGGTCTTGCACGCTACGCTCGTATTTTGCTATCAGCATGCGATATTTATCGCCAAATTTGAGAAACTTTGAATGGAGGCGCTTGGTGGTATAGCCCTGTTTTATAAGTTTGCAAGCTGCCAACCACAGTCGTTTACAATTTCAACAGTAATCTATCCATTTCTGGAGAGTGCTCACACGGAATGTGATGTACATGGCGTATACATATCTGACATATTTTTTTGCCGGATCCTCTGAGGATGTGACAATTTCAGCCCGCGCTACAAAACGTTATCAAGGAAACTTGTTCGGCATCAAGTCACAAACCGTATAACTAAATAAGATAATCTGTTTTGAATCCAGTAGATTCAACTCCACGCATTCATATGTTGCTGTTTCATTTATGCCAGAAGTGGTTGTTTTATAGGTCTATGCTTTATGTTTATAGTTCTATGCGAGTATATCTAGCCACCAATACACGTTTACAAATGAGCAGTAGTATTGGCCTTTAACCATAATGCCAATATCTGATACACTGGGAATGACACTGACACTCTTAACGTTTTATGAGCAATCATCAGATACGGCATTCAACATTCAGCTGTTGCCGCGTCGTTAATCGAGGAAGGGAGGGAGGGAATTTGGCTTAGGCACCGTTTCCAATTATCGTACGCAAATGAATCGTTTATTTCGTCAAATTTTCTCGAAGTCGCGATTTTCCAAGGCGCGAGGGAATGGTTTTTTTTCTTCAAAATAAACGATTCATTCGCGATCGCTGTTCGAATGTTTTTTTTCTGTTGGCAATCGTTTTTCAATCGAGAAAATTCTCGCGAATAAAAAGCGATATCGCGATTCAATCGCTTTTTAATCGAGAAAATATAAACGATTGAAAAAAAACGATTGAGGATTATAGCCGAAAGTAGTACGCCATTGGTTCAGCCTGACTGATCCGCATACACGTTCGAGTTTCTAACACTTCAGTCAGACTATATAAAGTTCGATCATTTTTTCTTCTTCCTTTTCCATTCTTTGTCTAGTGTAAAACTATAGCGTGTTTCTGTACAGTTGGCGGTTATATAGATACGATGGGGATATTGAAAGAAATTGAAAAAAAATATCTATATATTTTCATAGGAATAATGGTTATGCATATAATTATAACTTCATATTTACATATATTGTGTACGGGACACAGATCCGGATATGGTCAGATTGGGTCATTTGCACTTGCAATTTCGTCTATTATTTTGGGTATTTCTGTGTTTTAAAGCTGGTATTATTCCAGATTTCTTGTGTAGTATTTTTCGTGAACGTTTTTGGCATCTGTGCGGGCTGAAATTTTGAGTTGATTCGTCAGATTTTCGCTGTACGCGTGGTTTTTTGTCCTACGATCACCATTTTCCTTGTGTAGATAGATGGCGCTGTATTGAATATAACATTGTCATACGGGGTTTTGAGTCTTCGAAAGCACTTAATTATTAATATATAGCGCGGGCTATTTGTAAAAATTTTCACAACTGGTTAATCCAGTAAGAGATGAAATTATATACTATTCAGTTGGTTTTTGGCTTGAGCTTCCCTTTGGAATCATTCATAGTTCATTTATCAAAATATAAAATTAAAATAAAAAGTATTGTACATATGCGAATCCAACCGTTATATGCGATTCAATCACCATTGTGATATGTATTTGATATAAATATGAAATCACTGCCGCGAATATTCTTATAATAAATAAAATTAACTTGATGGTGATTTTTTGAACTTATTCACATCTCAATAGTTTAAAAACTGTACCAAAACATGAATGGATACCCTTTCCTAATGTATGTTTTACTATAACAAAATATACATATTTAATTACACTATTTTTCACCTTAATTAACCTAGAAATTCTCGGCTGGAGGGCTAAGCTGTTCTGGGTTATCACCATGCGCCCATTCATACCTCTATGAAGCCTGTGCCGTAATCATTCTGATAATGCAATCAACGACGAACTCAAATCCACTTATGACCTGTACCCGGTATTTACAAAACAAGATATTGTGACTATCATCCTGTATTGTTTATACCAAGTTGCATGAATATATGAGGAAATTATCGAAAGTATGAAGAGAATGACTGAACATTAATACATTGTCGACTCACACGATTATTGAATAAACATGTAATTTTGTCATTTACGCTTCGAGTAAATCTGAGCGCGAACGTCACAGGAAGCATGGTACAGGTATATGTATAGATA
This sequence comes from Hanleya hanleyi, assembly GCA_036873755.1. Classification (NCBI taxonomy): domain Eukaryota; kingdom Metazoa; phylum Mollusca; class Polyplacophora; order Lepidopleurida; family Hanleyidae; genus Hanleya; species Hanleya hanleyi. Next base: position 57,482 of record JAVTVY010023292.1, read on the forward strand.
TTTCCAGCATACGCCCTACTTCGGCTTGTAGAAGACTATCGATCGTGAATCATATATATTATTCGGTTATCTTGCGCATTTATACAGTATAGTATAGTAATATAGGTTTTTCCATCGACAAATCCGCAATCAACATTACATGTAGTTCCCAGTTCGCGGATAGAGCGGCGTACGACGGCAACACGGCCTATGTGTCAAATATCACTCCCCCTCACGATTCTGTCGCGCCTTGAAAAAAAACGATTCTCTCGCGATTGAAGATTCGCGATCAAGAACGGATCGTGCATGGGTGAACGATTCAAAAACGATATCGCGAGAGAATGGTTTTTTCCAGAAAAGGTTCAATCGTTTTTTCTCATTTTTTTTCTCGATATCCTCGCGACTGATTCGCGACTGATCGTTTTTCAATCGAGAAAATTGAAGAAAAATCGCGGCTGAAGAAAAAACGATTAATGGAAACGATTCCTTAATGTCACACTCAAGTTTGTTTCACTCATATGGTGACAGTCAGTTTGGTTAGTGGAGGAAGCCGGAGTACCCGGAGAGAGCCACCGCCCTTCGGCAAGTAACTGACAAACTTTCACATATGGACCAGCTGGACTCGAACATATTTGGGGTGACAGTTAGCCGCAATTCCGAATGCGTATGAAATAAAAACAATAAAAACACAAAACGGTGTCATACAAAAAGAGCGATCAACAAATTTCAATGATGTCAATAAGACATGATGATGATCTTTACATGAAATTATAATCACTAGCATAAACCATTATACTATTTCCAGTAAATTTCCAAGTCGTTTTCCCGAGTATGTATCCCAGTCACGCTTTGACTGAGATCTTGAACGCTCTGAGGGTATTTTGCCGTCAGTGTACGATATTTATCACATAATGCTTGAAACTTTGAATGAAGGCGTTTGATAGTATAGCCCTCTTTGACAAGATTCTGTAGTATTTTTCTGTGGCGTTGATTAAAATCGTCACCATCTGAACAGGGTCTAGCAAATGCAGCCAGGGAAGATGTATACGCTGTGTGCAGATCCTTCTGGAATGTTGCTATCCAGAAATGGTTGCTTAACTATGTCAAATTTGCAATCGTCTCTCTTCTCGTAGACGCGAGAGAAACACTTGGCCATTCTTTCGAAGGTATAGGTCCAGATATAATGCTCCATCTGGGCTATCAGTGGTTTCCAAATCCCGTGAAGGGGGTAAATATTATTCAAAGTGTCTTTAGTCGTCTATATAGCGTTTGGTTAATGAGAAGGAACGGGCGTTGAAATACCGTAGACGTATATCTTGCAATGCTTATAATATTATATGTATGTTACATGTCCAGTTGGCGGGACGTTTATTTTGTTTTCAGTTAACGGGAGCGTAGGAATCGAATCTGTAATCACAGAAGTCGAGTATTGTGGCATTGAAACGAGTGTGCTTATCCCGTGTAGATACACGAGCAACAACAACGTGGGAATTCAGATCGAATGGTACTTCAGCCATTTTAATGAGCGAGTATTGGTGATGAGAGAGACTGATACCGGAGAGATTACCGTCGGGCAAAACTTCACTGGTCGTGTCAATAGAAGTGCAAGTGCATCTCTGATACTAAAGGATCCCAGACACAATGACTCTGGTTCGTACAGTTGTGAAGTTTCCAGTACTCAAGGAGTTCCTTGTTGTGCAAAATGGCGCTTGAATCTTACCATTATCGACTGCAGTAAGTTTTTGGATATTATCATCGTCCTTTAGTAAAGTTACTACCTGCTCACAGTATGAAAGCTGTTGTTTCCCTAAAACATTGTTAAATTTGGAGAGTGTGTTTGTTGAACATTGAAGTATATACGAAATTATTATTAAGAAGAAAATATTGTGGTAGATATAATTTGACTTGATTAACTCTCCGATATTACTATTATATATTCATCTCTATAGCCGATACGAGACTTTGTCGTCTTCACACAGCTCTGTTCCATGTCAATAGAGTAAGCTAGTATCAATTTCTAAAAATAATCCTATAATCTCCGATATGCATGTTTGTTTGGTCCCTGATATTGACATTCTAACTGCATAGGTCACAACGTTTGACTATAGTCGATGAGAGTATTCATATGCTTCATATATTTTACGAATGAATGTTGCCTTAAGGAAGTAGAGGACGTTCATTTCGAGAGGAAGATTTTTTTTTTAATTTCAATATTATTCATCTGGTTAAGAGAAGATGATCAACGAAAAAAGGTATGGGGTCACCAGACTCATTAAAATAATATGGCAACCAAATATACATGTATGTACACCCCCTGAAAACCATAACACTGAATAATAAAGAGATTTGACTTTTTCTCACTTGTTGCTCATTAAATCAGACATCCTGAGGTCAAAGGTTTCTCGTTTTGTTATATAATATTAAATACATACAGTACTTGTTAAATATATAATAAAAACAAGGGGACACCATGCTTTCTTGGTAAATATTAGCGGTATAACAGATAAACTAAGCGTGTTCAGCCTTATGTGCAGGAGGTGGTGGGGTGGGGAATCGGCCATTTCCATTTGTTAAAAGTGCCTTAGAATGATTTTTGGGGAATTCCAGAAGTCTTCAATTTCAGAAACCCCCCCCCCCCCCCGCCCCAACCGCTGAATCTAAATTTCCAACTTTTTGGTCGGTCCTATCACACTATCGAACCTCCAGTAATATGCATAAATGTTTCTGAATTGTCAGATGTCAGTCTTTTGTTGATTTATATACTATTTTGAGGTGTCTGTGTACTTTTGTTATGAAATTCAGCCTGTTTTTAATAATTCGACAGAACGCGATGTTGGCGAGAACGTCCGCTACCCTCTTAACTGGAACCGACAGATTTAATGCGACAGCGCATGTTCGCTTATTGACGGCTTCTTTCTTTTCCAGCTCCCGGGGAAAATATATCCATGTCTCTCGTGTTCTGCCTGTTGGACGTATTTGTAATAATTGGCTGCATCACAACTATAGTCGTGCATCGTCGAAGGAAGAAAGTGGTCACATCCTCTAAATTCCCCATCACTCCTCTGCATCTCATAGGTGTGTATTAAAGATGTAAGCAGAGTGAATTTCGGCTTTTACAATTCTATCATATCAGGGAGAGTTCCATGGTTAAGCTACATTTCTGGAGACCACTTCCCGATTCATATAGAAAACAGACAGGTCACCTAACACAATTTTTGCTCTATCAAATGTAAACGCTCGAAGTGACCTATGACAAATGATATATTTTGTACAGGATTGCGAGGACTGAAGATTGCTGCCTTAATAGCCATAGCCATAGCTACTGCCATAGCTCTTTGCTTCCTTGCAGTCATTTTACTCCTTGCGCACATAGCGGGTACCTCTGCAGGTGAGCAACGTGTTTTTTCTACGAATGGCTGTTGTATGAAGGACTATAGTACACAGCTAGCTGAAGCTTGCCATCAGAAATTTCTGAACGAGAGGGTCGAGACCTGGAGGGTCTTGACCTGGGCGATTTGAGGACTGGGAAGGGACCTTCTGTGCCAATCCTCCGGCCCCTCCTCAATATTTTTCTTAGTTTTTGAGATAAAGGGTTGACAACATATCTTCAAGCCCTACCAGAAAATGCCAAAAGTCCAAGATGGTCGCAATGATGACGTCACTGTGACGTCATATATTCGAAAAATACATTATTTGTGCTATTTCCTCCCGGTTAAAATGCTAGGCCAATTCGAATTGATGGATAGGCAAGTTAGTTCCAGTCCCATTCTTGCTTTTCATTTGAGCACTTTTTCCACAATAATTTACTGAACCGTGACTGAACGCCGAGAGATTTCCACCTGCTAAAAAACGTTTTCCGATGCACGGAAACAATTGAAATAATGTAATTCATTCCTTTAAGACAATCCCGCCAATAAAGCGCATTTCAGCTCAAAATTGTCCTCCGTTAAGGGATGCAGAGAAACGTTAATCATGGATGATCGACATTCCATGCCAAATCATTCCATCAATTGTTATGCATATCGAACGCGATATTAAACCATAGTTCTCTCTCTCTCTCTCTCTTTCTCTCTCTCTCTGATGCACATCATAACTGATACGTTGAATGTTATCAACACACCACATTTGCATTGAACAATTTGATTTTACAGTCGGCCTAAGAGTTGCTGGGATAATTATTAGTCTCTGTGGAATCTTGATAGCCGCCGTTGTCCCTACCAGCTGGTTGCTCAAAAGAGCTAAATGTAGATGTCCGCAACTTCCCTTCTTCAGAAATGAAGGTAATTAATTTTTTTTTCAATTTTAGCCGCGACCAACTAGACCGCAATCAAGCAAACTCATTCGGCTTACCAATGTAGATGGCACAAAATATTTCCTGATCATCGTATTCAAGTGATATAAAAGCTGATTCGGTTTCTTTGTAAAAGTTTTAATTCTTCGAGAGTAACTTGTGGAATTGACGATGAATAGGAAATGACATCAAACAACAGCATTCAACAAGGTGCTACTGTTTAGCTACAATTGGTTCGCTTTATATCCAGCAAGAAAAGCCTGGTTGTCGACTTGGTATCCACCAATGGATTTTTAGCTTGAATAAAATGTACCGTTTTCAAAGAATCTAATGCCGGCTGGTCACGTGAACATTTTTGTCCACTCAAACAATCCAAATTCTAACTCTACCAATTTGTTCATAACACGTATCTCATTGTGCGAGATTAACGAGAAATTTACATTAAATGTATAGAACTACTTTGGGGTATGACCGCTATATATAGTATTCTACCTACTCCCTCCCGCCGCCGAGCCACCTTTGTTGGGTTAGAATGCAGATCAGGTTTGTACGAAATAGGTTTTCTAGAATCTGATCAACCGGGGCCCGGATACGGAAAACCCATGGTAGCAATTTCTTATCGTCACCCTAACTTTAATATTCCAGTCGTTCATAATGGGGAAGATGTACCACTGGAAGAGGGCTGCGAAACACCTATCGAAAACTCGAAAAAGCAAATTGTGGAAGCAGGTATGCTTGGGTAAACTGTTTGCACCTCTGTGTTCACTTTTCGCATAGCTGGATATTATAGATAGTAATGGATCCTCATATATAAGTTTAAGTAGAAAGGGTACCTAACCTTTCGAAATGTTGAACTGCCGACCAACCGATGTCAAATTGTGCAACTATTTGATATAGATATGGGTGTCGAACTCCGTCTTATTCAGTCAGTTGACAGGGCATATTTGTTATTGCCATTTTAGTCTTCGTTATACGGTTGATGTTCCTTGGAGTATAAATGTACTATTTTCCAATAAATCTGATGCCGTCTCATGTGGTAACAAAGTAAATCCAATAAAATACAGTTAACTACACGTGTGTTCTTTTCCATTAAATTAGATTTTTCCCATCAGTCTGCGCCTGTTGAGAATAAAGCAATCAAAAGTAAGTACAGTTACTACGAATTAGAGCCAACATTTAGCTGTACACACAGTTGTCGATTCACAGCTGTCAAGCAGACACTTCAAGGCCATAGTAGTCGGCTTTGAAAAGTCTGAGACACAGTTTTTCACTCAACGGTCTATGATAGAAATGGTTTCAAGCAAAGATTTTGGACAAACCAGAGAAATATAAATTGATATCCATGTCCATCAATAACAACCGAAAAGCTTTATCTAAAATAGTTATGCTGTATATGGTCAAGCATTTTTTTTGTTATGAAGTACTTTTTATTTTCACATGTAACAAAAGTTTTTGTATTTTGGGTTTTTACCAGATAGCAAATATGCATATGTACTTAAATCTTTGTCAGTTTCAATATTGCAACATTTTAGTGAGTGAATACACGAAGCAATGTTAAGAAAAACATACCACATGGTATGGCCATCAAATGACCAAACAACGCTAGTTGCATCAAAACATTACCTCCGACAATCATTTGAATTAGATGAGGCTCCTGGTTTCAACAATTCCTTCTAGATTAAAATGTCTATAAAGTTTGAATAAACCATTCCGCATTTGTTGTAAAATTATTTCCCACATCACTTTAACCAGTTAAGCGAGATGGTGCATAGAAAATCTCACTCTTAGATGATTGATGACAAATAAGCCAAGCTGATGTCGAACAATGCAAGTAGTCGTGGCAAACAAAGCTGTTCTACCAAATTATTTTCACATCACAGGTGTTTCTAATGATGAGACAAATATCGCACACTGACGCAAAATACCGTTAACACATGATTAGGAGACGTTTGAGCGTCATTTTAATTACATGGTAACAGTGTTCAAACGAACAGTCAAAATCAAAGTGTTACGAATTCAATTGGATTTAAGAATACTTTTCTTTCGATTATTGACGCAGATACTGAAAAACAGCACTTGCTAGTTATCCGCAGCATTGTGGGATATCCGGTCAGTTACTTTTCTCCACACCAATCTTTGCTTTGATGCATTTGTTTTTAGATTATAACTTTAAAATAAGTAATTTACTATTCAGATTCAGCAGCTGTACAAAAACCACGATTTGGGAAACCCACGCTTTGGAACGGTAGGAGTCGTACGGAGAAAATGAAAATTAACTGAAACATTTTTCGTACTTTTCACTGAAATTTGTTTCGATGAAAATGCGTACAAACCTCAACTTTAATGAGCAAAACCAAGAGAGTATACAGTCTTTCCGTATATTCCGGTCTGCTCGTTTTACAGAAAATAATTCTGACAAGTTTATTTCATGATGATAGGACCTGATTTGCCATTCTCTCAAACTATATATCATTACAGGGTAAACAACTATTTACAGATCTATACACCGGGAACGTAATATCACTACTATTATACTTTGTAGTATAGAGAAGGTGCATATAATGCGAATTATTTTAATGGAGTGTATGGTCTGTTTTGAAAATCAGACAGAAGTTAGCAATTTGAATGAAATTAGCCAATAAAAAATGAGCGTAGTGGCCTGATGATGTATCTGTGCTCGACGATGGAGATTACATTAATTTTAAGAGTGCACTATCGAGTCGTCCAATTCAGCTGCAAATAAACAAAGGGATCCGGTTTTCAGCCATGCTTTTCACGTCCACCATACGGTCATACCTGAGGCTGTTCAAACTTTACACCTTGAACCCGGTCGGTCCAAATGTGAACCCATTCATCGGTTGGCATATGTCCATTTGATAGAGCGACAAGATAGAGCAAATATAAAGGCGAGAAGAATACTGATGGGTCAGGAACAGTCTCCAATATTATGAAATCAGAGAGAGGCGAAATTCCCTGGTGCTTCACCAGTAGGCTAAATCAGTTGTCTCAGGGAACATGAAGACGACATAGATTCAACAAAAAAAAGTTTCAAAAACTCTTTGGTACCAGTTTTCACTGAAACAATTTCCAGTATTCAACGTTGGAATGGGAAATACCATCTCAAACTTAGTCATTTTCAATCCGACAAAAATAGCTTTCATCTGCCGACTAGACAAAGCCCTTAAGACAATTGAAAATAGACAGGCTGAACATTAGATGGATCTGCGTCTTTGTGAGTAATATTAGCCTAATATTCAATCAAAATATTTATGATGATTACGGAAATATAAATTTTTAGCCAAAACATACTGGATTTAGAAAACGACACACTGCAACCATTTTCTGACATAATATCACCTGCATCTTTATTGTAGAGAAATCAGACATCTACCGCTCTTTCTGTAAGACAAAAACAGATGACCGATTTGTGGACACTACATCATGCCTTGAGGCGAGGGAGGCTATAGAACGACAAAATTCCCTCCTGTTAACCGGTGGATCAGCTGAAGGGAAGACTTTCATTCTACGGTATTTGGTAACAGTTATCGGTGAGGATTATTTACCTGTCCAATGTAGTAGCCCCAACGATGTGGAAAAATATATCAGTGAAAACACAACAAATAGAAAAATGATGTTCGTGTTTGACGACACATTCGGTGGTTCATATATGCAGCGGAAGCTTGTAAATCAATGGACAAACATGGTTGAGAAATTACAAATGTATCTTGAATCCAATAAGTTCCTGTTTGCCACCAGAAACACCGTGTGGGCGGATTGCAAAGAACATCTTCAGAACAGCCCGTTCTTCTCGAAAATTGTCGAGGTAACCACTGCAAAGCTAACGGCTGATGACAGAGGCAAACTGATCTTGATGTATCTGGATGGGCCAAAACATTTGACGGATGACGAAGTGGAATATATTGTATATAAAGAGAATCAAATAGCATACGTTAAGTGTTGTGAATTCATGCGCGATGCAATACAGAATGGCCAGTCTGGAGCGGATTTGGTTGAAATATTCGATAGGCCATTTCCATTTCTTCGCTCGGAGCTGAAAAAAATGGCAGACATGGAGAAGGAAAAATATGACACACTTTGTCTGATAATGCTCTGTGGGGGTAAACTACAGTGTCGACAGCTGTCCGGTGGATTGCATGGAGTCACAGACAATTTCCGAGAAAAACTGCTAGCATGTGGATTCTCTGAGGAAACGTTTGGGAGGATCCAACACTGTGCAGAGAAAATGATCGGCTCCTACCTACAGAAGGTGACAGAGAATGATATTGCTGAGAAAGTGAGTAGCAAATACATTGAAAGTCTGAATGAAGCAGGCGCTGCTTTGACTGAGTCAGAAGTGCTAATATTTTTACACGACTCCCTTTTTGAAGCAGTGATCTTGGAGTATGGACACCATCATTTAGGTGATTTACTGAATTTCCTCGACAAAACAGTCGCCGTCAAACTTGTTCGACCCCAGGGTTTCAACAAACGGGTGAATGATTTCATCATCAACGTTCCAGAGGAGAACTATACCGATGTGGCGAAGATGTTCACGGGTGCATGTATGGAGGGAAACCGCGAGTCAGTGTTTCAAAACCCCTTTGTGAAAGTTGAGAAGTTTCAGGTCATTTGGCGTACGCATCTGAAGTCCTCGAAAAGTGAGAAACAATTCTTCAGAAAGTGCGAAGGCAAGAGTTATCATTGTGCAATGTATCATGCTGAACGTGCCGGTGCTGAAATATTACGCAAGTATCTTACTCAAAAAACCGGTGTCCGATGTAAATGTACCAGATGATCAGCTGTACACAGCAACGGCTGTTTAATCTCGGTAGTCTGTTTGCAGATCCTAGATGATTCCTAGATCATGCCACAAGACCGAGTAATGCCACAACGCTGAACGTGCGGCAAAGAGCTTTCACCAAGGCACTTGGAGACCATGCTAGTAGTTTCGAAGAGGTGGATCAGAAATATCAACACGCTATCTATTGCACATCGAGGTATGACAACCAGTGGACCAATGGCTGATAGCATGAAATACACATGTGCCTGTGAGAAATCCACGACAGAACATCTGGAGTGAGCCTCTCTGCTAGATAATGAGCATTGTGGGCGTGCTTCACGTTTTAGACATATTTTTGAGGACAGAAAGGGACATTTTCGGTTATTTTTCAAGGCCGTATTGAGAGCAAAAACGAAGGTTGAGAGGACAAGTAGACTCCCGAAGTTATTTTACGGGTTACTGCATAAGAGAGCTGTACAAACGATCCTGTATTTGTTGAAAAAAAAACACATCCAAAAAGATTGACGTTAAACAAAAAAATGCGTTCGCATCCATGGATCATCTGTACCAAGGAACAGAAGAAATTAAGCTGATGGAGGAGGTCTAAGTCAACGTAATTTGCTTATGAAGCGTGATACTAGCATATGCTAGATGATAACTGGAGAGTAGGTATCTCGGCGGGGGTTGTTAATGCTTCGCTGTACAGGTTATAGTTTGGTTTTCATGAAGGAAAATACGAATTATCCGATAGGCTTTCTTCGGAGTGCTACAGTTTTACTATGCTCTGAGACTGCCAGGAACTGTGGGATAGTGTTTGCATTTTGCATGTACATGTACATAGACTTGACAACACTTTTCAGACAAACTTAGGAATGCTGTGAATCTGGTGTAATTTTCATTGGTTATATGATATTTTGTCAGGCGGTCATCTGGAAAGGGATGGCGCAAACCAATACACTCGTGGTTCTTTCAGTTATGATGCCTTATATTTCCTCTTTAAAAAGGATTTATTGAGATCGATTACCGAAAATGTCGTGCAAAACATGTCGTTTACTTCAATATTCAATTTTCCAAAGCTCTTGTAAAATAGCGTGCGGATGAGACGGGCTAATAACTGACATAAATAAATGCAGTGTTGGTATATGTACATCGCCACATCACATACAGTTTCGCAGCCTGGGAATGTTTATGAGTATAATGGAACAGTTTTCTCCGTGAAACAGAGAATGTTTGAACTAATCGAGTGGAAATTACATGATCGAAACTCGTACGAACGATCTTTTGAAATTTAAAGAGAAACCCTGGAGAACAACTGGTATCCTAGATCTTCGTTAAACTTCTTATTGTTATTAACATTTAGCTTTTCGTAATCATTATTATCTGATTGGCAAAGACTAATCGCAAATACGACCCTTAAAAGAAGTTGACTTTGTTAAGCTTAATTCTCGGCATACACTAAATGGGTAACCGTGGTGATGGTCTTTCTTTGTTGTTCCAGAATGCATTTTGTATCACCTTTCTTCTTTCACATATTCACATCCTAACCCATTTTCGAACATAATGATACATTCTTCTGACTGACATGATGCAAAATCATATCCAATTCAAGTACCTAGAACACAAGCTGTGCGAAGTTGCTTTAGCGCTAAAGACAGTGTAGTTACTAAATACTCTTCACAGGAACAGCTGCAATAAAAGCGCGACTGAGATACTAATTCAGCGCTACATAACATAGATGGTGGAAAAGGATGCTGGCGTACTGACAATAAGTCATATGGCCCCACAGGCAAATGTACTGACAGCATATTAAAAAAAACAGCTAAATAAAAGAGCTAAAACTAAACTTTGTAATGATTTTATCCCAGTCAGGCTTCTGTTGTGATTGTTCATGTGTCTCAGTTTTATCAATTTTGGTCTATTTCTCATTCTATTGACATTTAATGGAATATTTATTCACAGAATCGAGCAACTCACAGTTTTGAACTTTTAAGTTAAGTTAAATGTTAATAGGAAAAGAACTACACAAAAACTGACAAAACTGAGACACTGATTTCCTGTTGGAAATGATGATGTAAGTTACGATAAGTTGAGTACTTTCTTTAAAATAACCATTTAAAAAAGAAGGCTCATTTTCTAAAATTATTTTGCTTAAATTTGAATATCTTCACAACCTACAGATTTATCGTGAACAAATTTATATATTTGGAATCCATAAGAAATGCGCTTTCAATAAATATATACATTACCACAGCTATACGGCATACTTTTAGCGGGACAAAGACAAATTCTATGGGGTGTTCAAAAGTGTTTGCATGCGGGCTCTGTATCCTTAGAGCGATGACGTGAGAGACCTATCAAGTCAGCTGGCGGAAAATGATGAATTATGTGACCGTAAGGCTATGTCCGAGAATCCTTCGTATTTTAGAGTCTGAAGGTGAGGTGCAGAGAGAATCTTTCCTGTGGAGCTATATGGTGCTTTTATTCTTCAGACATCGTCAACTTTCCTCATCTCTTACATATCTCTCCAATTCAAGTACAATGTTGTCTATTCTACACTACCAAAAATACCCTACTTATTTAAGATAATGCCCTAAAATTTTCTTGAAATAAGATAATTTTACTCACAATGAGTTAAATTTTAAGAAAGTTTTTTAGATTTTTTTTTCTTGTTTAAGTACAGTATATTTTACTTAAAACAAGATTTTTTTAAGAAAAAATCTTATTTTTTACTTGTTTAAGTAAAATATACTTACCTCACTCCAAATTTTACTTAAACAAGAAACAAAATCTTAAAATTTTCTTAAAATTTAACTTATTTTGAATAAAATCATCTGATTTCAAAATTTTTTTAGGGCATTATCTTGAATAAGTAGGGTATTTTTGGCAGTGTAGAAAAGATATCTCTCCAATCAATGTACAATATTGTCTATTTTAGGTAAAACTTCTTTTCGAGTTATCATGTCACACCTGAACTTACCCATGAACAACCCATGTGCGTAAAATCATGGATGGTCAATACACTAATGCAAACAATCTGTTATGTTGCAAATGGTTTATTTAAATCACGAAAAAATATAACAGAACGATTAATATTGACATCACTGTCAGATGGCTCCCCACGCGATCCAAGATCAGCATTAAACAACCTGTACATTTTGAAGACTCAACTTTTCCTCGCAATCCATAAGAAGATTCCTAGCTCAATTGGCTAACATATTATCTTATCAATTATCTCATGCCTATAGCCATAGATTCAACCTCTCTCCACTGATTAGTGCTTCTGTACACGCCGCAACCACCAAAATGCATTTCGGCGAAGAAGAAATAATCTGCGGACATTTCTGGGTAGCTTGGGACCTGGAGAGATGATCGAAGAACCTGTGTATGCATGGCAAAGGGTACTCCAGCGAAATATGGATTTGGCGCCACGTTACTGGGATTGGGGAAGAGGGCGAAATAGCTGTTCGGATCCCTGTCACAGTTGTTGAATGTGATATCCACTCCCCCTGATTTTAGACCTTGTGTCGTTCTATGGTTTGCGACATCGTTCTGAATGAAGCCAAGATAGAGAAAAGCTCCCATAGCGGTATTTCTTGGTTGAGTGTATTTGTCAAAGGAGCTTATCTGGACCCTAAGGGGGAGAACTCTGTATTGAGATAGCTGCTCGATCACGGAGAAGGGTTGTCGTCTGGGTGGTGGTAGATTCGAGGTCTGGAGCCTGAAAAGCACGTTAGACCTGTCAATGAAGATGTTGGACAGATCCAGTTGGGTTTCTGTCGTTATAGCTGATTTAGGAAGAAAGGTATAACCACCACCATTGGCTTCCATTTCACAGTAAACATCCAATGGACCAACATTGGTGTTGATGGTGTAGATTCCGCTCGTTGCGTCGCGATTATTCCGCCATAGGTCTTTACAGGAACGTAACTGAATGTACAAAGAAAGCAAACTAATTGTAAGATAAAAGGTGCTGTGTGGATGAAGCTTACTACCTCTGTATCAAGAGCGCATACAAACTTTGAAAAGGGGTAGGTCCTATTTGTTTACCGTTACAGAAAGATGGTTCCACCAGACAAGCGCCATGGTCGGAATATTTTCTTGGCATTTCTTTACTGGAACGAAAATTACATATAATCAATTGCGACTTAACTCTATCAATATTTTCTCACCATTGTCCTAAAACGTTTGTAGGAGCTTCCTGGTGACAATTATTTTTAAATGTCGAGATAGTCGAGATGTCGAGATAGTAAGTAGAAATTTCGAAACAGTAAGTCAAATTAGTCAAATTTTAACTTGCTATCTTGGAATTTCCACTAACTATCTCGACGTTTCAAAATAATATTTTTCACTACGGTCTCATGACGCTTCCTTAGTATTAGATTTTTTTCGTTATTGAGTTGGCCTACTCACCTCTCTTCCCGAGTCACCGCACGCTTGAATGGCACTCAAGACTGAGAGAAGGATGGCGGCTACCTTGAAAAACTGAAAACCAAAATAATATCTATATAATAATAAATCATGTAAATATTGGCATAGTGTTCGTTGTTTTGTGTTGTAATCTCTGCAGTTTTCCACGAACATCCTAATTGGATTCACTGAGATCGTAGAACACGTTGAAGATTATAACCTGAAACTGAATATTGCATGTACATGGGGACAATAATCGAAACAAACAACTTAGTACAATACAATGCAATAATCTTTATTTGAATCGACGGTTACGGTAACATAAGTCATTTGTACTCGCTCTAGGAAATCTTGATCCTTCAGAATATATGGTTCTAAGTTGGAATTTGGTTGATAAACATATGAAACCAAGAAAGAACCAAAACATAACGAAGGAAACAATACAAAGAACCAAATGTGGATCTATATTCTAAGGAAGCGTCTCCGAAAATCGTTCGTTTTTTCGTCGAGAAATCTGCGATCTTTTCTCGATATCGCGATTTTTTATAGCAATGAACGAATGATTCGCGAAGCCGATTTTCATCCGCTATATTGGTCGTTCTTCATTCGAGAAGTTTTTCTCGAAAGAAAACGCGAATCAGTCGGAAAGTAGTGCCGCTTTTGACTTCACCTAGACTGGTTCCCTGCCTATCGTGTTACATTGCTGACATATTCTCGTAGACTGGGAAGCCAGGCTACACTTTGAAAAGTTGTTCTGCTTCTTTGTAAAACTAAATAACCCATGCACGTGCTCGACCCCACTGAAAGACCGATGCTAAGTAAATTCCTGATAGGATCGGGATTTCTTCGAAAAAAACTAAGAAAATTCTCAGTTGAAGGAAAACGATAAAAGGAGACGCTTCCTGAAGAACCCAGTGGAACAAAGACTACGAGTGTATACACTGTATTGAATTGGGCACTAATGTTTAGTCCTACACATTGTAATCATTCATGGGGGTACATATAAACGAACTTCGATTACATGTTTTCCCCCCTTAAATAGTGTGCTTGAAGACAATTGTTTCACAGAAGAAACCTCTACGAATAGACTAAACGCTTGGAAACGTAGGTGTGGGTACCTTGCATTTTATTCGAAATGCAATATGATATAAATAATGGCAAATGAACAGATGTTAGTATATGCATATGTATATAATCAGGCATCACATAGATGTTAAAAGGAGAATCTCAAATACAAATCATCCATTTCTTTCCATGTGAAGAATATGGTCATCTATAACTAGTAAGATACAACACAGCACACGAGTACGCCTGTTAGTCAGGGTTGTGCATTCGTGCATCAACTGCTTGTTGATATCCGAATAGATCTGGCAGCAGATTATACAACATAACTCATTCATTACTTTCAGTGCGGATCTGCATGGATCAGACGGTACTATCAACTCCACCACTGCATGGGCTAGAATTTTGTTAATGGTCAATTTTGCCCGCACCCTTATTTTCTTTGCAAATAGATTCAATGGAGAGGCCAGTTGGGTGAAGCGGAAAACAGTCCGCTACGAAGTTTAGTCATTTTTCCCTCTTTTATCCCAACTAACGCACACGAATTCGGAATGGTAGTTTCTCTTATAAAAAGTGCAGGGACTCGGGTCTAAAAAAGAGATTCACACAGGCGTAGATCAGACAGTAAAAGGGGTAGTGTGTTCCGTTCCACTGACGGTTACTTATTTCTCTTAGAAATATGTCGTATTGCAATGGGATTGTGGGAAAGAGATGGGATGGCAATTTTTATGCTTCCTGCCAAGCATTATGTTGATATTATGCTACTCTGACCTCCGAGGCCTGTCTATCTATTATGAAGCACATGTACGTATGTTGCAATACGGAAGACTGCGAACACCAAATAGCGAAGGATTGTAAAACAATATAGTGTACCGTCACCACATGTACACCAGTGCTTGGTAGTTAGTCATGTTTTAGAGTCAGTGCCCTGCAATCTCTTGTGCGCTCTGACAGAACAGACACAGCTAACGCTGTCGAATATCGTAACAACCTTCCGGGTGTGAGTGTATATATTTCTAAGATTTCTCCTGTGTTAGTTTCTACGAATGATTGTCCAAGTTTCCACATATTTTTCCAGACTGCTGCTGAGGATGTCCTGTAAATTTATTGTTCCCAATTCCAAACAGATAACTCATAGTGTCGAGTCCAGCTACTGCAGTTTGAAATACTGCTATTCTCATGCTGGTACATTCGAACAAATGTTAAAAACTTGTTGGCTTTGCTGTTAGCTGAGCAGTGAGTCTTGCTTGGCCTAGATGAGTCCACCTCCGATCCCTGATATTGGTACCCACCTCCAACAATGTCAAGATGAAGCTCCAGGTCTGCCTGGCCGTTCTGTTTTCAGCTCTAAAATAGGAAGGAACGCAGATTTTCTTGTTTCCCAGGTTCACGATTGGCTTGTGATGTGAGTTTTACAACTGTAAGTGTCCATTCTTACAGCAAATTGTTTCTCTGAGAGTCATACTGTAGATTCTATGGATCTGTCAATGAAATGGTGAAGGACCACGTTCATGAGCTGTAATCATGTCATAGTTGTTCGAACGTAACCAGGATGTCGCCCTTCGCCGGTCGACACAGGTCGTTTGGCATTCTCGCCCACAAAAGTCAAATGCATATATAGGAATTTTACTGAAATAGATCGATATGTTGTTATTATAGTGCATCCACTGGAGCCTCAGTATACACTGTTATCGAGTCGGGGATACCAGACTGCCGCTACGTCTTGAGCCTTGAACGTAATAATCGGAAACCCTGATATTTAAGCCACAGCTTCTCCGGGTAGTGACAGCTTTTCCGGGTAGCAATGGTGGTTTGTATGCTCGGGCCGTTATGTATAATGTATGGATCGAGTCAAAAAGACACTGATAGCACGAGGGAACCGAAAATACAATGTTACTGCACAAGCAGGCACGTGACCAGGCAACCTGACACTTTGACATTAGAACGATTTGCAGTCGTTCACCAGACGCTGGTGTGGCTCTGTTTTACATCTCCCAGTTCAAGGTACTGGAATGAGAAGAGCTTCGGTCCCGATCAGAATTCCACATCACAATACCTGGGTTCACAATTTATTGGAAACTCTGTCTACCTCGTACTGGCAGGGTGAGACGTCTCTATCTGGATAGACTCGAATGACTCAATGGGCATCCCGAACAGCAGAACGCATGACCCAGAGGCCTGATGCCACATGAGTATAATAAATCATTCGTGGACACTATCACCCAGCAAAAATGCTAGTCCCCTGCATCCAGTCTACAAAGGCGTGCCTTAGAGTTATACTACCTCGACTGTTTGTGGTACAACCTCAACAGTGAGTGGTACCACCTCGACAGTGCGACATTTACAGAATGAATCGAGAAGCTCTGGTAAAGGTTGATGCTTTTCATCGCTTGACTGACTTTACATGTATTTCTTCAAAATTTCGACTTTTCTGCGATGAAAAGTGGACAAAAACTATTTTATTTCACATCACATTAATATTTATTAATTTATCGTGCTGGTTTTGCGGAGAAATTGCATAAATAAAAAATTCGGAAAATCTGACCGAAAAATCGACCAAAAAATGTCGTTTTTGAAAATGACGTCACTGTGACGTAATCAAATCGGCCATCTTGAATATTTTTACATTCTCTGGTAGAACTTGACCCAAGGGTATAGTGTGGTAAGTTTCAGCCCCGTAGTCCAAGGGGTAAGAAAAATACTTAGGGGGGGGGGGGCATTTCGCCCCCCCCCTTCCCAGGCCACGACAGGTCCCAAAAAGCCCAGGCCAGATAGGGTTAATAATATCCGGTATATGGCATGGGAATAGGATTTATTAGTTCCGTTAATTCTTTAATATTATGCCAAGTGCTCATGCATATTGTGAGGGACAATTGTTTCACTCACCAAACAATCAACTCATCGAAAATAATACATTTTGCACAAAGAGACTCCCCTAGAACTTGTCCCTCCCACTTTATGTTTTAGGTAGGGAGTTGAAAAGTGTCAGAATGAGTTAAAATCGCTATAATCGTTTAAGTGGTCAAATAATGGCTTATCGCTCCAGAATAGCTAACCGCTATTATTATCTAATGCCACTTCTACTCAATTCAAGACAATGCATATGTCATGCATCTTTCTGGAAAAAGATATTAACAAGTGGTGAGCGATGCCTCTTAGATCAACATGTGAAACATGCCCCTCCGTCCCCCAAATAGTAAACCTAAGAAGTAGAGTAACTTACCATAATCGTGCTGGTTATTCTCGTTAGAACCAATGATGTCGTGTACAACTCGATATTTCTCTGTTTATACAGACTCGCCAAAGATGTCGTGTACAACTCGATATTTCTCTGTTTATAAAGACTCGCCATGTCCTGTTCACCGCCGTCCTCCATACGGAGTCTTCCACGTACGTAATATTATATCCTCGTCCTGTCATCATTGATCAACGATACGATTCTTATTAGTGGTGTGTATCCGGGTATTGTATTACAGTGAGTGGTGTAGTATCTCAACTCTTGGAAATCTGAAAGTTGATCACACCAACATATCCTATATCTGCCACATACCAGATTTCACGAGAAGAGAGGTTACGTGTAGATCGGTTTTCCAGTTGAATTATATCACCCAAATTTAATCCTCGCACAGATACCCCCACGATTCAGATACAGATATACATACGGTAACTTGCACTACAATATATGTACGAGTTAATACCAATCTAATATAACATTCATTTCGAACTACATTCAAAATCACTCTGCATGAATACAATATGTTCAATTAACACATTATTTCGGTTAAATACATACTATAACTGCATACATACAATGGTCATTCATTCAGGCAGCATATGTACAGTACATTAAAGATGTCCGCTGCTGGTAAATCGAAGTATTTAACGTTTTGAATAATGTGTGTTGTTGCATTCATAATTGTGTAAGCATATTGTGGAGAATATTCATATAATTAGTATTTAACCTTTTCTTTATATATTCTAACTGTCTGAAGATAATCACAACGTCTATCAAAATTTATCAAATTGGGTGGTGTTGTTTTGCCAGATTCTTTGCTAAGTTTTTAAAGGAAGTCCTTATCTCTTAACATAGGAAAGGGAGATAACCTAATAGGAAAAACAGGCAAAAATCACCATCGGACATCCTTGACTGTGTTACTGAATAAGTGAAGAACTCCTTTTCATAAATATATTTTTCAAATGTTTCTGAACAGAGTATTATATTCTTAGACTACGTCAGCTGCATACGTTCCAATTTTACCTCTCCCGATTTTTTACATTTATTTCCTTAACTTTTCCACAAGTTGATTGATTCACCCCAAATTTGACCAGGATAACTATGCTGCTGTAATATGACAAAAGGAAGCAAGTAACAAAATGATCATTTTGATATTTTGATGGAAAATACAGTTGAATAATGCCCTTCCGATACAATAGTCACAGCTTGAAACGATTCTAAAACTTAAACACAGGTCAGTTTTAGATTTTCACTGGTATATGAAATAATATATATTTATCAGGATAAGTATCTCCCACGTCACATGCGTCCTTCTGTCGCTGTATTTAAAACTCTTGGGTTGAATGATAAGTCAATGGCAAAAGGAAGTAAATACATGAAATAGGCATGCATTTGTTTTTAGTATCATTTTGAATACTCTACACTATTTTACCATATGCGCAGATTTAACACTATCGGACCGGGTGTATCTGGGTAGTTCACAGGTAGGAGGGAGGGGGAACCGTCTATATTTAATTGTTGGACTTTGTAGACAAAATCCCAATATAATGTTGGATATCGTTTGGTCTGAATCTCGGACTAAATTAACATGACAAAATTATTTTTTTTTCAACAAACTTGAAGCATTTCCCACCGTTTAATCACAAGTCACTGTGCAGTATCCATTAGATTTACCTAAATTTATACTAGCGAAAAACGATAACAACACAGATGAATTCATTCGGGTCCCAGTTTTCAACACTCAACCGGCGTTTGTATACAGGTTTATCCAGTTCGGATATATTTCAAAACCATTCAGATAAAACAGCAATAATTCTGATGTCTTGAATAGATAACTTAGTTTTCGCGTAACCACAGGAAAACTGACGAAAACGTTAGTGTATCCATTTCAATGTGATGTAGCCGTGATGCACTGAACCACCTGATCGCAACAGTTACAGTAGGCGGAAGCTGATTGGCTCTTATTGTCTGTGTCGGTCGCTGCCATTGGCTAAATGACTTGCTCCCTTTTGTCTCTGAAATCCAAGTGAATGTGATGCCTTGCTTCCTTTTGCCATTTCATTACAGCCGAAAAGGAAAGCGTATTCACCACAATGTTATGCCAACATGTTTGACTTACTTCCCTCTGTTCAACCAAATAGATATCTCATTTTTTACCAAATGTCACTTGCTTCCTTTTGTCATATGACGGCAGTATGGTATCATGCTGGTATCGCGTACCAAAAATGAGGTCACTGGGTCAACGGTCGAGGCCACCTTGGTTGAAAAGTTGATTATTGAGTATTGCAGTTTTCACGAGTGGTTATATGGTGGTCCAAGGGTCAATATAAAAAAAATTGGATCTAAAATCAGCAAGATATCATCGAAATATAAATGATCGTTTTGAGTGGATACCTTAGAGTTGATATGCCAGGCACTGAAATTGTCAAAGTTTAAACGGGTCAACGTCAGAGTGTCTACAAATCCCAAGGAAATTGTTGAAAATATTTTCTGTGCTATTACTCCAGTCTCAGATATGGATTGCTATCAAACTTCCGGATGACCTCACGCATATGGCGAAAAAAAAATCCTATTGACGTCGAAAGGTCAAAGTTCAAGGCCAATGGGATAATAAAGACAAGACATCATTGTTAATCGGTGGTAAGTTATAGGTCGAAAACCACGATTGAGATCGAATGGTCAACGGTCAGGGGCATCTCACTGAAATGAAAGTCTCAGTATTTTGGAGGATTGGGGAGTTGGCATTATACATGTATCATCCTGAAGATTGAACGACGACGAGGAACACGTGACGTGACAAGGTTGGGTCCTCTCCAGTCAGATGATATAAAAGCTCTCCACATGAGTCGGAGTTCTGTCAGCTCTCAGATATGGGCAAAGGACTTCCACCGCTGACACTCCCAACCCTGTGACATAGTGACTCTCGTCTCTCTACTCCACCAACCTAGGAAGACGAACTCTCATCTCGTGGCGGCAGATCACGCGCCATTGAACAGCCCGCTCCGAATACAGATGCTTCCTGCGTCGGTGAAGATCCACTCGATCACGGTACGCGCAATCTCTACACCACAGACGCCCACTCACCTAAGCAGAACCCAACCGCCTCTGGAGTTCCTAGTGAGCGTTTCCTGGATTCGCACCAGATTTACGAAAGCGAGTTACCACGCCAAAAGAGACTTCAATTCGGGGTCGATGGCGTCAAACAATACGCTTTTCGTCTAGAAGCTCATTCGACACGCCGGCAGCATGACTATCCCTCCATAGCTGCATCCGGGTCCTGTAATGTTAGTGAGAATGACAGACGATCTATGCGACGACGTCCAACGTCATCTTTGTGGAAAGACTGCCAAAAATGACCGACATGAAACCCGAAACGTTGCTCGTCGTCGATGATCCTATAACGGAAGTGAATACTCATCCACTTACCAAAGGCAGTCTTAATCATCGTCATCCACCTCGTACAGAATTTGTTTTGTTAAAACAAAGAGTATCAACTCATCAGTTTGAATTCCCACAACCATTGGAGTGTTTAAGAACCCCAGCGACATATCTCAGGTGACGTATATTTCGAGGCTAATGTGCCTTGACCGCACCCAGTTTACCACAGGTCACGGAAAGCCTTTGCACGAGACCACCCCACAGCACGGATATATGCTCGTGGAAATCAACCATCCCTGACCATCTCCGTATGTGGGCCGGGGGAGGCCCAATACGTAAACATAACGAAAGGATAAACTGAGAGATATCAAGTATCAAAGGGGGATCATCAAAAGAAGAGATACAAGAGTGTTATGTAAAGACATGCAAATGGCTCTCCTAGCTTGGCTCTGATATGATGGGAGATAATAAAATAGTTAACACGTCATTGTTATGTGTTCGTCATGTCTGCACGGGTACAGAAGCATGCATCTATCATCTGTGTGCTGAAAACAGCCTATACCTGCATAATTGTGCGGGGCGCGGACCCCATCTCGTGTGTTGCCTATAAGATATTGGACTCATCAGCATAAAAGGCAATGTTCTACTGACTTCGTCTCAGAAGGCCGAGTTGGTCACGCATAAAACATGTCTCTGTATTCTGGTACAAAGGTTTCGCAGGCTCAAAATATAAAGATCTTACAAAAAGGCGTTATTGGATACATGTCATTTCGTACCCAAACCGAATCGACCCTAACCGTTTCGTACCCAGTCGTTTTCGTACCCTAACATTTTCGTACCCAGACGTTTTCGTACCATATCTTATATCAGTTATCTTATATCATAAACTATATTACCAGACAGCAGAATGTCTGCCTAATTATTGTAGAAATTATGCGTAACTTATAGAAGAATAATTAAGGAATATCAGACAAAAAATACACATAACTTACGAAGACTACTGCGTCGACGACTCAACTTGGCATACCGGCAGCACAGTGCCATTTGTAGGCGGGAAACGACACAAGAAAACATGCTTCATTTCCCTTCTCGTCCTGTTCTTGTTGGAAAGATTCAGAATATCTGTTTCGTATGTTATTTTCCAAATAATCAATTTTAAAACGATCAGATATTTTGTATCGATTGAGTGTTAAAACTTGAAAAATACTCACCAGTCCATAAAAATGTATGTATGATCAGACAATTAACCAGATACCGTAATCCTTTCCCGTTAATCCCGTTAATCGCCTACTCGTTCATTACAATAAGCGTGATTTACCCACTGCTATTCACGATACTTGGCGATAATCCGAGTGCTTTAGCTCGCCGACATAAAAGTGCTGGCGATTAGATGCCTTACTCTGGGGGTCGCTGGTTAAAATCCCGCTCGGGACTCTGCACTAGAAACTGTGCTATATTAGATAGTGTATATTAAATGATCTATAAACTCTTGCACATTTTGCAAATAAATGAACTTGAACTTCTTGATTCTCGCCTGGACATGTAGTGCGTTTACTTATAATTTGGTATGTATATATATCCTGAAGTATGTATTCGGAGAGAAAGAAAAATAAAGAGAAGGGGGGAAAAGCATTAAAAAAGCACACACAAAAATCAAATTTATACCAAAATATGCAATACCAATACCAGAGCCATTGAAGGGAAGCAAGAGGTGACTTATTATGATCAGACAGATATAGAAGGAAGAGAAAGATGAAAGCGAATATATAACAGTACGCATAAAGTAGAGGTACTAAACCTCATGTTAGCAGCCGCTACATAATTATAATCGCACACACTAATAACACCCACATCATCGCATCATAACATCTCCTACACATATATTACGGTACTTATGTTTGAATGGGAAATTGAAAACACGTTTCTCTATTTTTGTCAGTTGTGTCTGTTTCCATATAAGAATCTAGATTCTCATTCATCCAGGATAACGGCATGATATTTCAGTGGAACAGCACTATAAAATGGCAGCATTAGATCTGCTCTGTTACAAGTAGGTACCCCTGCCCCTGCCCCTCCCCCTCTCCCTCCCTTCCCTTCCCCGTCGTGATATAGCTGAAAAAATGTTGAAAGCGACGTTAAACCCTATTCACTCACTCACTCCTTCATCCAGGATATGTACTTGGAATTAGGAACGTAAAACTGGTCTCTGGAAATAGCAGAATCTTTCGACCAATGAAGTTATCTCAGTATTGTTCGGACATACAAAGAAGATGTATTTGCCAATCCGCATTGCTGAATCTGAGTCTGTATAGTTATTTTCTCCTGCCTTTCAATACATTCTTTTGAAAGTGTGACACGAGTTCTGGTCATAGAATTCTTGAAATGACAAGCTCTTCATAAAAATCGCATTCGTCTTTGTCGACGCGCAATTCATTCAATAACAAAGAATTCATCCAGCCGGCCAAAAGTTCCGGCTCTATCTTACAATGTAATATTCATTTAAATGGAGAATGTACACCTACGTGCACTGTCTGACATACACATGGACTTTTACAAATACGAGTCGTATGCATTGATTTCAGATTTATTTATACATTTATAATTTCAATAATTATGAGTGACTAACATGTATAAATGAAACTATGAACTAAAACAGGATTGAGGCGATTGTTTTCAAGTGCGTGGTACCGATACTTTTGTTCAGAGGTTCAGCTATAAAGTTTGCCAGATTAACAGACCTGTTAACAGTTTTTTTCTGGACGGCTTTGTGTGTACAAAGGGGTACCAAGACAAAGGAATCATACACGCGGTTACAGTGAACTCATATTTATCAGTATAACTTAACCAAAAACCAAAAAGAGACTTACGAACTTGTACATATAGCGATTCTTATTTACTTCTATTTATATCTCCTACTAATCTCTCATTGTTATTTATTTATTTATTTATTTATATATTTAGCGCTGGAAAAGATATTCAATAAACAAAGTAATGTACCGCGAAATTCAAATAAAACATTGAGTTGATGGGCCGCGAAATCCGAATGGGAAGCGGCCCTTAAACTACAATTTCAATCAAAAAAAAAGACCTGTTAACATTGGTTAAGTCTGACTTGAGGAGTTCAGTGACCGCCGCTGGTTTGGCATATTCAAAGCTTAACAAGTTTCACAAGGTACGGTAATAACTGACATTTTTTATTTGTACTTTTTCCTCGCTCAGTTGTATCGGTTAATAATAGGAATGACTTTAAACGGCAATGAAATTAATCAATGGACTGAGAAAATTAATACGAATACACTTGAGTCTGAAAAGGTGTATATGATACGGAAAGGTTAGGGTACGAAAAGGTACGAAAAGGTTAAGGTACGAAAACGACTGGGTACGAAGTGGTTGGGTACGAAGTGGTTTGGGTACGAAATGACCAGTACCCGGCGTTATTCACTGCCGTCGTTGACTCTTAAGTCGATGATGGAGCACACAAAACATGTCTTGGTTGAACCACACCTGCTTCAAAACCTGCAATGTAAACGCTGAACACTCTCGATGAGAACTAAGTTTTACAACGGCAGGTGTTAATCGATAGTAAAAACGTACAACAGTACAAGTAGGCGCTCCAACAGCACATCACGTTTGTGGGAAAAGACACACAAAATGGACCAATCCTACCCTCAGCCGCACTCATCAAACCTCGTCCCGCAATGAGTCGATGGCAAAGTCACGAAGAGCCTACCCGCCTCTTTCCTTCTTGTAAGTGGAACGATTGAAAGACAAACCTAACTTGTCGAGGAACCAGACACTATGGTAACGACCATGATACTGACTTGGACGGCCCACATTCCGCCAGGACTCCAGCCATGCCACTGCACGCTAGCGAAGAAGGTCAAATATTTCGTGGATGACCCGTGGGCGTACCCAGCAAGGCCTCGACTGATGCCTATCCAATGAGTGACATATACCGCCGACACTGGTCTACAGTCCTGACACCGTCCTATTCAAAATCACAACTTCCGCCCCGTCGACCTCTCTCGTCTACGCAACTACCTCGAACATTTTAAGCGATAGAGGAGGGAGGGAATTTGGCTTAATGCCATACTCAAGTTTGTTTCACTCATATGGTGACAATCAGGTTGGTTGGTGGAGGAAGCCGGAGTACCCGGAGAGTACCACCTCCCCTCGGCAAGTAACTGACAAACTTTCACACATGGACCAGCTGGGTTCGAACCCGTGCCGGTTCAGCGGTGTGAGGCTAGCGGTCACCAGCGAAGCGCCTTAGATCACTCGGCCACCGAGGGTCCCTTTAAGCGATAGAGAGACACATCAACAGCCGTTTTACTATGCTAGCCCCAACATCTGCGTCTTCGACCAAAATTGCATGACCGCCAATCGTGTCTGGCTGGAGACGATTCGGCCGGTCGGAATGAACCCAGAAGCAACGTACCTACATCCAATGAACGGTGGAAACGGTGTTTAATGTTACGATTTTCATGACAAAACTGACAGACCACCCATTCTTTGAATGTGAAAGCTTCCGCACATAACTAAACAAAAGCGGCTATTCACTGAGTGACCCTGTCCCACACACAAAGACAATAGACATACCCAGGTTGGCTCCTCAGCTTAAGTATGATGTAACATATGGGTATAATAAAGTGTTTGACATGCAAATCTGAGTTATTGTTCTCTCATTCAAATTCCTATAGACCAGCCAACCAGATTAGTGCTATTTGTGGCACGAGACACACTCGATCGTAGGGCTACATGTAGGTGTATGTACGTCCCCTAAAGATTCTAAAGCACAGACATTACTTATGAATACACACCTTCATGCTGCGATCACACCTCCAGTCGGAGACTTCCCCAGATCACCAAATGAATGTGTTCATTTATCCGTTCAGATAACTCTCTAGTGAAAAGATAAATAAAGTATGTGTTCTCACTTTGAATGGTGAAAGTATAAAACGTGTGTGTTTTAAATTTCCTCATTTTGAAATTGACGGGTTTCTTCTATCTGATTTAGTGTTAACTCCAGGTAAGTCTTCGTGAATTATCATTTCTTTGTTACTCGCCTGAATTTAAAAAAAAAAAACGTTAATTAACTTCGGAAATTGGGGGGTTTGACACAAACAGCTTCAAACAGTTAAGCTCGGCACTGCTGCAACAAAGCATCAATGAAGTGACCTTTCGTGCAGGGGTGTTAAAATTTGACAGACTCAAGCTGACAAGAAGAGGGTTTCTTCACAGTCTCCGTAAACTCGGATATAATATCGCCGAAAATTATATCTTACTTCAACGCTATATAACTCCCGTGCGAATTTCGAACCACATTTGTTAGCCAATCAGGTGGCTAGCTTGGTGAAAGAATTTCAAATCACGCCCAAACTAATTACACACGGTAGCAATATAGTAAACATTATCCGGAGACAGTATCCAAAATATGGCATCGTTCCCAGACAGTATGCGTGAACGTCGAATGATTTACTCTCGCTGAAAAGTCTGGCTTTGTTAAGCGCTAGAACATATCAAAAGGCATTGTCGTGCGAAGGTGTTAATATCCGTGATGTAAACGGTAATCATTGTCAATTTGAAAAGGCAGAAACTGTGGTGATTGGTATGGCAAGCCAAAGTGCTTTTTATTCGAGAAATTCCGATATCGGGAATTGAATTCCCGATATCGGAATTAAAATTTCCGATATCGGAAATTCATGACCTTTAATTTCCGATATCGAAAATTGAATTCTCGATATCGGAAATTCAATTTCCGATAACGGAAACTGCAATTCCCGATATCGGAAATTAGAATTTTCGATATCGGAAATTGAATTTCCGATATCGGGAATTGCAATTTCCGATATCGGAAATTCGAAGACAATTCCCGATATCGGAAATTGAATTCCCGATATCGGAAATTGAATTCCCGATATCGGAAATTCAATTCCCGATATCGGAAATTCAATTTCCGATATCGGAAATGCAATTCCCGATATCGGAAATTGTCATTGAATTTCCGATATCGGGAATTGCAACGGTTTCGTACAAAGTGGTCCCTCCCTAATTTTATAATAAGGAAGATCGCCCGATTTTGACAGCAAGGTAATTCTTCTTACCTATCTACTAACTGATATCTATAGTATCACCCTGCTGGACGTATCCATTTCTCCAAACGAGGATATAACAATTGCTTGTTGATCGCACCCACTCGCCACTACAGAGTTAATCGTGTCCGGAATTGAATATCTGGAGGACCAAAATCCGCACTTTTTCTGGAAGCGAAAATCTTGATTCCTCTATGGCGATAAAATTTTACAAAAAAACGAGTAGGTCGACCCCCTATTTTTTTCGCCATATTAAATTGTCCTTTGGACGGGAAACACTTTAACATACATAAAAAGAAAATCATTTCATGTTTTTCAGAAAAGTTGAAGAAGGGCTAAGGGGGATTGCACGTCTTTCCTTTTCAATTTCAATAGCTCACAAGTCCCATGAAATAATGGCACGAGTGTGCCCATTTAGAAAATATATACGTTTACAAGGTTTTTGTTAAAGATTTTACATCTATTTATGGTCGAAGATCCTAACCCATGCCTGTTTTTAGCCGCACATCATTTAGGTTTCAGATTCAGATTCAGATTTAGGTGTGGAATGCACCCCTAGGTTTTGTAAAGCTTTCAGGCTTTCATTTCCGATATCGGAAATTCGGTGACAATTTCCGATATGGGAAATTCTATTTCCGATAAAATTCCCGATATCGGAAATTGAATTCCCGATATGGGAAATTCTATTTCCGATATCGAAAATTGTCACTGAATTTCCGATATCGGAAATTCTAATTCCCGATATCGGAAATTCTATTTCCGATATCGGGAATTGCAATTTCCGATATCGGAAATTAGAATTTCCGATATCGGGAATTGCAATTCCCGATATCGGAAATTCGGAATAAAAAGCACTTTGGCTTGCCATAGATTGGCTTATTATCGGATCTCGTAGAATATCGGCGAACGCTTAGGGTTAGAGGGTATTCCCCTGATTTAGCATGCTGGTTTACTTTAGATTATTTTCATCTGAACAGCAATATTTAAAGATTATCTTCTTGTCTCCTTGAAAGAGTTAGAAAGGCTATAATTATTGTGAAAATGTTCACCCAAAAATCTTCCCCGAAAATTCGCCAAAGTGTGTAAAATGAAGGGTAAATTGCAAAATTTGCCGCGGGAGGACGACGGAGATAGACACACCCTAGAAGTTGAATGGAGCGATCCAGTCAAGCCGAAAACTGATACGTTCTGGCTATACTTAGACTTATATCGGTATTTATTGCGTACTAAATTAACACTGGAAGATCGTTCATACCCCCTGACCCCTTTCAACCCTGATCGCGTTTTACCTCAGTATGAAAAAAACTTCCCAATGGTAATTTAGTACATACCAAATACCACTACTCACATGTTTACCCATAAGCCCCGACAAAAGATTAATTTTCGGATATCAATGCTAATTCATCGACTTACAATATCTCACGTGGTGAGTTTCTCACAATGTGCTTAGTGGTGTCATTTCTTTGAATTAGGCCGTACTGTTCTATTCTGTAGGAAATTTAACCTTTCATAGAAAAGCTCTGACGTTATTTAGGTCAAAAGTATTCGGTTAGTGTGTAAGCCTTCGTTGTGACTTGAAACAGATATTCGAAACTAAACCTCATATGAGTATAAAATTACAACTACAGAAGAGAGTGGTGTACTAATCGTTTTCTCCGTATTTGTACCTCTTCATGTGTAGCATATCTACAGAAACATAGAATCAGAACAAATGTTATTTCTCAAAGTTAAATCTATCTAAATTAAGTGTTATGCCCAGCTTTAAATAACTGTATTTCCCCGAATTTCAGTTGCACTGTGCTAATTCGCGGAAAATGTAGCTTGTGCTCTGATCCGTTGAATTTTACTGTCAGGTCAACAGGAAATACATTCACTCTAATTTTATGCCGGAGAACTAAACACGAGAAAAATCGGCTAACACGACCTAAATGTTTATTCAGATTACTGCTAAACTAGCACGGTTGGTAAGCATCCTAGGCCATAGGTACATGTGACACATAGGGGTCGGACCACTATTACAGTCTACATTGGCGGCAATGTTAAAAACTCTTAACGTAATTGCATCTCCTCGATTCTTTAATTAAGTCTAGACTCTCATATTTCGGCAAGAAGTACTTTCATTCAAGTGCTACAACCGGACAGGCTTCATGACGGGGGTCGCCCAGCGAAATTTTGAGTTATAGGCGCTCGTACAAATGACGTCATAATTCTGGCTTTTTTCTCTGCTTTCAGAAAGCGGTGAACAGGCCCCAAATATTCTCTCTTAGCAACTCCTTATTAGGCCTTGAGTTAAAATCAAACCGCAGCGGAACCAAACACAATCACCTACCACTGGCCTTCAATTATTCCTCCCAATCGAGACTGAATTTTTTTTGAAAACAATTCACTTCTCGGGCAGAGGTTGTCTAAACGGAAGGGGACTATATTTAATAGTGGTCTTGTCCCCATAGGGAACATCAATTCAATACAAAGCTAAAGTGTTATATAACAATTTGGATCTCCAACATACAATATCTGACGTATCATCTGATCAGTGAATCGTATTGACTTTCCAGTATTTTGGGGGTTTTTTTGTATTCTTGAAAGTAAGGTTTTCTGTACTACATTCTGGAAAATGTTGCCTTCCGTGGTAAATGTCTTGGTATGTTAAGTCTAAACTGTTCATGTCCACAATTCTAGTCGTTGTTATAACGTGACAAGAGTCTGGATGGCAGTATGTCTCGAGGCGTTGAAATATATTTTCTAAGTATCAGTTATGTACTATTATTACGTATTATAATGTATTGTACTGGTATATCACTTATGAGGGAATATCTGCCTGCCTAACACATAGCTGCAATGTTGGTTACGTTTTTACTGGTTTGAAGTTTGAGTTTACAAAATCTAATATATCAAATATCCTGACAGGATTTTGAATTTGTTGCTGAGATCAGAATTTCATATCTCATATTTAAATAGAAGTATCGGATTGATCAAAATATGAAAATTTTCGCTCATATGTTTCGGGAAGCACAATAGAAAAACGTTTGTGAAGTATGATAAGTACTCAATTAATAATATTGCAGTACCGTACTTGCTTGTAGTACTACCACGTGGTGGCCTGTTGGATAATTATGATGAGTTTCTCGGTAATGGTTGGAGTCATCTGTACAATGTCGATTCTTTGAAAACATATCTTTTCATGGAATAAGGAAACAGATACTAATATTTAGGTCAACAGTTGTATCACGCTGCCATATTTTATTAACCTACTTATAAAGTACGACAGTGCGAGTGAACTGGAGGCGCTTATAAAAGTATCGTACACACAGAGAATTATAGACGGGATCCGGTTTGGTCATTAGTGTTATACTAGCAATATATTTCTGTTGACAAATATTTAATGTCGTAAAGAAAACCCACATATTACACCAGAAGATCTCCAATAGACATCTTGTACAAGCTATTAGTTCTCCAATTTGTTGTTGTATGTACTGTTGTACCAACATATGCTTCATTCTCGTACAGATGTATTGCAATGAGCAGCGTCCACTAATAATCCTCTTCACTGAAAATCTACAAGATACGGTGAAGACTGTCAGTGACAGGACATATTTTGTCTATAGGAAAGTCCGAATTTCCCGGAGAAAAATTATTTTGAACACCATTGCGAATAATAGTTACATTACATAACTTGTGTCTAATTCAGCTCAACCCGGGGCTAGGGGCCGTATGAACCCATGTACTTCAAAATCCTCACTGTGTTCATATGAACAGACACAATCAAAGCGTGACTGAGATACATCCTTCTCTAGATGACGACTTTACCACTAATATCATATGGATTCAGAAAACTGATCAGCGATAAGGATTTGATTTTTTTTGGAAATATTTCCGGTATCAATGAAAACTGTTGACCGCTTCTCTCTCTCGCAGAAAACCAACCTATGTTTATGTATACTATGATTATTTTGTTCGAATTTGGTGCTAGTGTTGTTATATGGAATATGGAATAAGTCTTTGGGTTATGACCGCGGATATTTTTTAAGCGACGACGACTTAATAATGAATGACGGACTCGACGCATGTAATTGAATATTCAAAAAAAACCTCGTGTACCACAAGTAAAAACCAGTACAAAACTATTCTTGTGTCTTTAACATGACAGATTGTTTCGTAACAGTACTGTTTACAGGCGGTAGTGTACAATATTTGTACTGTATCTGTAGTAGTAGGTAAATTTGAAATTGGGTCTCATTTATGCAAATGAGGGGAGGTCATGAGGAGGTCAAAGAGCTTTCGTCCAATCAGAAGCCGTCAAAGTTATGCAAATGAGATGACGTCATCGATGACGTCACAGAGCTCTCGTCCAATCAGAAGCCGGCAACGTCCGGTCCTCTCCGGTGCAATAGATAGCCTTTATCTGCCCTTCCGAGGCATCCATGGACTGTACAGGATCTCCGACAATATCGCCATCTATTTGCCCATGTTAAATGGGCAGTGGGGAACCCTCAGTTTCTCCATACAGTGGCAGAAGGTAAAGGGTCCTAGTGGAAATTGAACCCGGATCGCTTTATCAAGAGGCAGACACGTTATCCATTAGGCCACGAGATACAAACCAAGGTTGAAAATAGCATATATATGTCTACTACATGACCCATACTGGCCCAGTGGCCAATGTTGAACCTAATGGGAAATTCACTCCTGGTCATTGTAGTATGGGTTGTTTGGTTTTGTTTTTCACAACTCAACACCTAGAACACGACGGGCAGGGTCCCCAGGCAATTGGTTGGATTTTTTTGAAAAAGTCACTGTGCGCATGCGTAGTGGGTAAATAGCGCTGGGAGGCCGTTTTGGGGCCCAGAGGGGTCTCTAGAGGACCGATTGAGTCCAGTGAGGTATCAATGTGAAGCAGACGCGAAGGAGCACCCGACGGGCTGGGTGTGACGTAAAACTGACGTCATTCTGCGCATGCGCAGTAGACAAAGGGTACGGAAATACACGTTCTGGGGTCCAGGTGGGCGACTGTTGGGCCGATTGCATCAAATGAGATATCATTGTAAAGCATACGCGAGGGAGCATCCAGCGGGATGGCTGAAACGTGAAACTGACGTCATTCTGCACATGCGCAGTAGACAAAATATATGGAAATAGCCGTTTTGGGGTCTAGGTGGGCCACTTGTGGGCCAATTGCATCGAGTGAGGTATCCTTGTAAAGCATACGCGAGGAAGCATCCAGCGGGATGGCTAAAACGTGTAACTGACGTCATTCTGCGCATGCGCAGTAGACAGAGACTATGCAAATAGATGTTTTGTGGCCGAGGTGGGCTACTATTGGGCCGATTGCATCGAGTGAGGTATCATTGTAAAGCATACGTGAGGGAGCATCCAGCCGTGTGGCTGAAACGTGGAACTGACGTCATTCTGCGCATGCGCAGTAGACAAAGTCTATGGAAATAGACGTTTTGTGGCCTCCTCAGCGGTATGGCTGAAACGTGGAACTGACGTTATTTTGCGCATGCGCAGTAGACAAAGTCTAGGCAAATAGACGTTTTGTGGCCGAGAGGGGCCATTATTGGTCCGATTGGGTCGCGTGAGGTATCATTGTAAAGCCTACATGAGGGAGCATCCGAAGTAAGGGATGTGACGTGTAACTGACGTAATTCTGCGCATGGGCAGTGGAGAAAGTGTATGGAAATAGACGTTTTGTGATCTAGGTGGACCACTAGTGGTCCGATGGAGTCGAGTGAGGTATCGATGTAAAGCATACATGGAGCAGCATGCGCCTGGCCTAGTGTGTTGTTTGTTTTCAGCATTCTGCGCATGCGCAGCCAGGGAATTGTGGAAAAATGGTATAGAAATAGACGTTTTGGGATCTAGGCGGGCCACTAGTGATACGATTGCATCAAGTGAGGTATCATTGTAAAGCATACGCGAGGACGCATCCAGCGGGATGGTGGAAACGTGAGACTGACGTCATTCTGCGCATGCGCAGTAGATAAAGGGTATGGAAATAGACGTTTTGGAGCCGAGAGGGGCCACTATTGGGCCGATTGGGTCGAGTGAGGTGTCAATGTAAAGCACTCGTGAGAGAGCATCCGACGGTATGGCTGAAACGTGAAACTGACGTCATTCTGCGCATGCGCAGTAGACAAAGTTTATGGACATAGACGTTTTGGGGTCTAGCTGGGCCGCTATTGGTCCGATTGGGTCGAGTGACGTATCAATGTAGAGCATACGTAAGGAAGCATCCGACCGGATGGATGTGACGTAAAACTGACGTCATTCTTCTCCTCCTCCTTCTCCTCGTCCTCCCTCCTACTCCTCGTCCTTCTCACTCCTCCTCCTCCTCACTCCTCCTTCTCCTCCTCCTCCTCCTCCTCCTCCTCCTCCTCCTCACTCCTCCTCTTCACTCCTCCTTCACTCCCTCCTCTCTCTTGCCCTTCCTCCTCCCTCCTCTCTCCTTCACTCCCCTCTTCTCACCCCTCCTCCTCCTACCACCTCTCTCCTCCTCCTCCTCCCTCTTCACTTCCTCCTCTCTCATTTCTCCTCCTTCTCATTCTTCCTTCTCATTCCTCCTTCTCCCACTCCTCTTCCTTCCTCCTCCTCGTTCCTCCTCCTCCTCACTCCGCCTCACTCCTCCTCCTCTCCTCCTCACTCCTGCTCCTCCTTCCTCCTCCTCCTCACTCCTCCTCCTCCTCAGTCCACTTCAAGATGTTATAATAAGGCGAATAACTGTTGTTATTGTTGTGTTCTCTGTTATAAAATGTGTTTTTCATACAACGTTGTGAGTTTGGGTTCACCACCACTACCACCACCACCACCAGGCACACATACTTGATGCTCCCATACCCTGGTGTACCCTATGCCATATGGGCTTTAGGGTACAGGTTGCACCAGGTATGTGTGCCCGATGGTGGTGGTGATGGTGGTTAACCGGGCACACATACTTGGTGCACCCATACCCTGGTGTACCCTATGCCCTATGGGCTATAGGGTACAGGGTGCCCAGGTATGTGTGCCCGGTGGTGGTGGTGGTGGTGAACCCAAACTCACAATGTTGTATGAAAAAACACATTTTATAACAGAGAACACAACATACATACAACAGTTATTCGCCTTATTATAACATCTTGAAGTGGAGTGAGGAGGAGGAGCAAGGAGGAGAAGGAGTGAGGAGGAGGAGTGAGGAGGAGGAGTGAAGAGGAGGAAGAGTGAAGAGGAGGAGGAAGGAGGAGGAGTGAGGAGGAGGAGCAGGAGTGAGGAGGGAGGAATGAGGGGGAGGAGAAGTGAGGCGGAGGACTGAAGAGGAGGAGGAGGAGTGAGGAGGAGTGAGGAGGAGGAGGAGAAGGAAGAGTAGGAGTAGAAGGACGAGGAGTGAGGAGGAGGAGTGAGGATGAGGATTAGGAGGGAGGAGGAGGACGAGGAGGGAGGAGGAGGAGGAATGGCGTCAGTTTTACGTCACACCCATCCCGTCGGACCAATAGTGGCCCAGCTAGACCCCAAAACGTCTATGTCCATAAACTTTGTCTACTGCGCATGCGCAGAATGACGTCAGTTCGACGTCTCAGCCATACCGTCGGATGCTCTCTCACCAGTGCTTCACATTGACAAATCACTCGACCCAATCGGCGCAATAGTTGCCCCTCTCAGCCCCAAAACGTCTATTGCCATACATTTTCTCTACTGCGCATGCGCAGAATGACGTCAGTCTCACGTTTCCACCACCCGCTAGATGCTTCATCGCGTATGCTTTACAATGATCCCTCACTTGATGCAATCGTACCATTAGTGGTCCACCTAGACCCCTAAACGTCTATTTCCATGCACTTTTTCCACTACGCATGCGCAGAATTACGTCAGTTGCACGTCACACCCCTTATTTCGGATGCTCCCTCACGTATGCTTTACAATGATACCTCACTCGACCCAATCGGACCAATAGTGGCCCCTCTCGGCCACAAAACGTCTATTTGAATAGACTTTGTCTACTGCGCATGCGCAGAATGACGTCAGTTCCACGTTTCAGCCGTACTGCTGGATGCTCCCTCGCGTATGCTTTACAATGATACCTCACTCGATGCAATCGGCCCAATAGTGGCCCACCTCGGCCACAAAACATCTATTTGCATAGTCTTTGTCTACTGCGCATGCGTAGAATGACGCCAGTTACACGTTTTAGCAATCCCGCTGGATGCTCCCTCGAGTATGCTTTACAAGGATACCTCACTGGATGCAATTGGCCCAGAAGTGACCCACCTAGACCCCAAAACGGCTATTTCCATACCCTTTGTCTACTGCGCTTGCGCAGAATGACCTCAGTTTCATGTTTCAGCCATCCCGATGGATGCTCCCTCGCGTATGCTTTACAATGATACCTCATTTGATGCAATCGTCCCAACAGTCGTCCACCTGGACCCAAGAACGTGTATTTCCGTACCCTTTGTCTACTGCGTACGCGCAGAATGACGTCAGTTCTACGTCACACCCAGCCCGTCGGGTGCTCCCTCACGTCAGCTTCACATTGATACCTCACTCCACTCAATCGGACCTCTAGGGACCCCTCTGAGCCCCAAAACGGCCCCCCAGCGCTCTTTACCCACTACGCATGCGCACAGTGACTTTTTCAAAAAAATTCAACCAATGGCTTCGGGACCCTGCCCATCGTGTTCTAGGTGTTGAGGTGTGAACAACAAAACCAAACAACCCATACTACAATGACCAGGAGTAAATTTCCTATTAGGTTCAACATTGGCCACTGGGCCAGTATGGGCCATGTAGTAGACATATATATGCTATTTTCAACCTTGGTTTGTATCATATGACTCGTGGCCTAATGGATAACGTGCCTGCCTCTTGATAAAGCGACCCGGGTTCAATTCCCACTAGGACCCTTTACCTTCTGCCACTGTATGGAGAAACTGAGGGTTACCCACTGCCCATTTAACATGGGCAAATAGATGGCGATATTGTCGGAGACCCTGTACAGTCCCTGGATGCTTCGGAGGGGCAAATAAAGGCTATCTATTGTCCCGGAGAGGACCGGACATTGCCGGCTTCTGATTGGACGAGAGCTCTGCGACGTCATCGATGACGTCATCTCATTTGCACAACTTTGACGGCTTCTGATTGGACGAGAGCTCTGGGACCTTCTCATGACCTCCACTCATTTGCATAAATGGAACCCAATTTCAACTTTACCTACTACTATCTGTATTTGTACTTTTCGTACTGTGTATTTGTGCATTTCGTACTGTGTATTTGTACATTTCGTACTGTGTATTTGTACTTTTTGTACTGTGTGTTTGTTTTTCTCGCCTTCTTCTGTGTTCGCACTCAGTAAATGCTAGTACGTATCCTCGACGCTGAGTTGAGTACAGATGGAGCACAGCAAACAAACTACCATCTTCGACCTCTTCCAGCACAACGTTTGGCTATGTGTGAGTGTATGTATATGTATGTGTGTATGTGTATATATATTTGTGTATATATAGATTTGTATATATTTTTGTATATGTAAGTATGCTTATTCGGGATTATTGGATAAAACCCTGTAAGCCCTTGGCCATGTGGGTAATGTAAGGGTTTCTGTAAATCATGGCGTAATAAAGCAATAAATGCTCAGTGGGAAATCCAGGGCTTACAGAAAAAAACAACAACAAAAAAACGTTTGGCTATAGCACATCTAACAGATTTTCGTTAGACTGACAATGAGGGGAGAGTCAAATTGAGAAGTGTAAACACAAACTTAATCCGGAAATAAAACGATATTACATCACATATAAGGGAAGTGGGGAGAGGTGCCGACATACTGACAGAGCCACATGACTTCACAGTATAGTCTTCCGATTGACCTATTCTGAAGCACATACCAAGAATCTAACGATTCGTGATATGTGTTGTATCTCAGGTACGATTCTATTGTACCTGTTCATGTGGCAACTTGGATGACATGACCACACGGCCCCTAGTACCGGCATAAGCGGTATTAGATACAAATCTAGAGAGCTATGATGAAAATGCTCTGACAACTCGTATATTGGTAATTGGTGAGCTGTTTCGCTGTGGCAACTCGTACACTGAGCATTGGTGAGCTGTATCGTCGTCAGATGAAAATGACGGCATTTAACACAAAAGACTAGTCTGTAAGGCCCGATGTCGACCCAGCATCAACTTCCCACAAATGCCAACATATATCAACATTCATCCTGCCGAAGGTATGATCATTGAAATCCAACGTTCTAATCACATGCTTTGTGTACAAAGGACCAGGACGACTCTCTGTAATGGAGGTGTATGCCCCCGTTGACGGAGCTGGTTGTCCTACCACTGGCTTCAGATACCTGGAAGGTACATGTAGTAGATAATTACATGAACACCAAATATAATAAAGATATCACGAGAGGGAAGATATAGTCCAAGACATGGGTGGGATTGTTCCATGGTAATTTCCCCACAATATTATTCAACTACAGGATGAAATATTGCAAAATGAAACATTAACATTACTTTCGACAAGCCATGCCTATAGCAGAAGCGACGAAAACTTTCTCAATTACTCAGAAAATTAATGTCTTGTTCCTATTCTTCGATTTTGTTTACTCCTGGATGATGTTATACTTGACAATCGTTTGTAAGGTGACGTCTCGCTTCGCCAACTTCTATTGTTTCGTTTTCCGTTGTGAAACGAGGACAATGGTATGAAAAATATCACAAATTAGCGGCATTAAATGGATTAAGAAAATTAGGATACATGGGAGGGGG